>JADDOH010004067.1:0-240746 GCA_016648135.1 Agrypnia vestita
CATTCCCTTATCCACTTCCTCAAGGCATGCCACTTCATTGCGACAGACGCAGCAGACAGCAGGTGGGGGGCACAGGTAGACGACACTCCACTCTCGGGGTGTTGGACACAACCACAAGCAAAATGGCACAGCAACATAAAAGAAATGTTTGCAATTCTCCAGGCATTGAAGTATCAGAAAGCCAATTTGAGCAATTCTACTTGTCTCATTCAATCGGACAACAGAACAGTTCTGGCATATCTACGCAACGAAGGAGGCACGAAATCAATGAGCCTTCTTCAGTTGACGTATTAGATTCTGGAAGTATTGGATGCATACAATATAAGGATGGAAGTGCATTATCTCCCGGGACGATACAACGGACTAGCCGATCATCTCTCCCGAGGGACCGTGTTACCCGAATGGCACCTTCTACCTTCAGCGACCAATCAAATATTCCGCACGTGGGGCAGACCCATGGTGGACCTATTTGCATCCAGAACAGCTCATGTTGTGAACAGATATGTATGCATGGACTTAACTGACACAGCAGCCCTTTATCACAATGCTTTCAGCAGGATTTGGCGCTTTCCACTGGCATGGGTATTTCCACCGCCCTGCTTGATACCGAGAGTCCTGGAACATCTAAACAAGTGTGTCGGTATTTATCTACTGGTAGTACCGAGGTGGCCCAAGGTGTTCTGGTTGCCAGATCTCCAGTCGAGAGCGCGCTAGCCCCACCCTTGCAAATAGCCAATCTACTCGACAACCTTGTGGATATGTCGACAGGTCTTCACCCTCCTCAGATCCAAAGACTAGAGATGGAAGTATGGAAGATTGGGGCTGGGCAGGAGCGCTCAATGGATGGTCAGAACACGAAAGAGCTCTCCTCAATGCTGGATGGCGATTGTCCACAGTCACTGCCTATAAATTAGCATGGAAAAGGTGGAGCCAATGGTGTGTTAAGAATAAGATTAACATAACTGATCCATCGGGCTCCCAACTGGCAAGATTTTTAGCTAATTTAAAACTTAAAGAAGGCTTGGCTCCTAGTACCATTGCACTTCATAAGTCAGCCATTTCAACACTAACTAACCCGGAATGGGAATCGAGACTAAGCAACCACACTTTAGTTAAACAAGTGATGAAGGGTATAGTTAATACTACTAAAAAGAAGAAAGTTTTGCCTATCTGGGACCCAAGGCAAGTTAGTAATTGGTTGAAAGAAAACCCTCCAGAAATAGTTACTCTGTTTGAGGCCTCTCGAAGATGCGCTGTTATCCTTTTACTCGCATCTGGGCGAAGAGTGCACGATCTTACTCTATTACGGTATACACCGGATAGTTTCGTGGACAATGGGGACCATATTATACTTTGGCCAGTTTATGGCTCTAAAACTGATTCTGCAACTCGCCAGCAGTCAGGATGGAAACTTAATGCTTCCTCAGACCAAGCTACGGATCCGGTATACTGGCTCCGTAAAGTATGTACTTTGGCTAGAGTAAGGAGACAAGAAGCAAATTCCATACCAGATTTATTTATTTCAACAACGGGCTTTCCAAAACCTGCCACAAGGACAATAATTGGAGGATGGGTGAAAACAGTACTAAGAAGTGCCGGCTTTGATAAATCAGCAGGGAGTACAAGGTCTGCTGTAGCATCACTCAGCTGGCTAGAAAATTGCCCCATTGAAAAGATCCTGGAAAGAGGAAACTGGAAGAGCGAGAACGTATTTGCAAAACATTACAGAAGGGAAGTACTGGAAGGTGGTGACTCCTTGATATTACCATCCCTCACAAATCTGTTTGAACCTGTACAATAATAAGTAACAACCTCTCACAATTGACATCAGTTCTGTCACCAAGGCGATAACAAACACTTCTCACATATATATGTTCTGGATGAGGAAGGCACTACATAATACTAAAGTTTTACCTACCATTAAAACTCTTATTATGTTGCCTTCCTCATCCAGAACATATATTTAATTACTGCCTGGTGAGATTATAATTGAACATCTAAAATGGCGGAGGACGCCAACTGCCGGTGACAGAGCAAACTAAATCATAGAGAAAATGGATGATGTTGTCCCAGGAAGGACAAAACAAAGAGAATTGAAGCTAAATTAGACCACTTAGACAAGAATCAACATGTCGTCTCTCTCACATATATATGTTCTGGATGAGGAAGGCAACATAATAAGAGTTTTAATGGTAGGTAAAACTTTAGTATTAGTATTCAATTGAATCATAAACATATCGTATATATTTGTATATACGTGTACAAATAAATCGAAAAAAATAAATCGTATTTCCCGCGCACATTGCGCGTGACCTTGACGATGGAATATTTGAATTTCGATTGCACAACACGCGATCGGGGCGCCATCTATAACAATTCTATACGATTTTGACGGCAGAAAAACTTCTGTTTTGATTGTTGATTTAAAATATAATCCGTGATGTTTTTGGAACGACAGGTCACAACAGGATTTCTCTATTGGGAAAAAATTACATTTTTCAAATTCGATACGCGGCCGTCGATAAATAATTTATTTTGTGCCTGTCGCATATATGCGACGCGGCCCAGGGGGGGTTAAACATTGTTTTTTAATTTTGGTGAATGTAATATAATATCAACAACAAAACTTTCTGTATCTATTTATAGTTATTTAGTTGTAAAATTCATAATTTGAACATATTCATTAATTTTAATATCACATGTTGAATGTTTAAACCTCATTATCTCAAAACTACTCCGATGACACTGAGTGATTTTTGCCTGTAAAAGGATGATACATTCTATACATAAAATAATTAACTATTTGCAAGGTAATTTTCTGGCAAAACTCATTTAATGATCATGGCCTTTCTAATACTGTGTGCATTGCCCCCTAATTATGACAAATAATATTCAGTTCATTCTTATTTTTAAATTAAATGCTAATGCGAAAGTGGAATATCAATATTTCTACTACTTTTAGACTAAGATGTCTGGAACGGACAGGGTTGAGCCATGTGAAAAATGAGAACATAACATGACCACTATGAGCGGCGCGTGTCCAAAATAAATCAGCCGCTACATACAGAAAATTGCATTGGAGACGAGGTGTGAATGCCGCTACTGAAAATCGGGTTGCCGCTCGGAGCGCGCGCAAGTCAGTGCCCAGCGGCTGTTGCCGCAACTGGAGGGGGGCCGCGCGCGCATACTGCTTCCAACTAGCTGTAGAACAACATCGCCCGGACACTAGCCCGGAGATTGGCCCTTTGTTGAATGAATATGAAAAATGCAGCCTGTTTGGCTGCCGATGTTATTTCCAGCTACAAGTGTCGATACAAATATGTGTGGAATTTGTATATGTTATGAAAATATTTTTAAAATATGTTGATGTCTTGTAGGAAGCAGCGCTTGGCGCCCTTTTTGTATGCAATATTGTCATGTGCATTATGTTGAATCTCTGATGAGAAAAATGTATTGGAATTTTATGAATTTTTATGAATAAAATGGAAATAAATAATTTTTTATTTGGCACCTATTGGTGCGTGGACAAAGGTTAGAAGTTTGAGCCGAAGGGATTCTTCCGCGATGTAACGCCCCAAAGTAAAGTATGTGTGTGGCACGCGGTACCCGCGATGTTCGCCAACACTAAATGGGCATGAGTGTGGCACGCAATATTCGCCAACACGGGAGACGAGTCTCGCTGCAGAGGGTCTCGTCTCTTTCTTTCCGCCGTTGAATCCGCCGACGGGCAAATAAATGTTTTTTGAATATTCAGAGATTTTACAAACTTACCTGACCGGCTATAACTTCTAACGCCTAGTACTCAAATTCCGAGCCCCCGTCTGAGATGCGTATATGGGATACCCTCCACGGGGGCCCGAAGGCCTGCACCGGGCGCCATCGTGGAGATGGTCATCATGAAATGAATGAGTACTGGAAGACCGTGAGAAAAATTTTGTATTTTTCTCGATTTGGAAACGGTAGACGCCTGTTTGCGGGCCCACGTCGCGGTAAGCTCGCGCACACGGCTCGCCGTGGAGAATATTAAAAAGTTGAATTTTTTATCGACAATCAGAGCGGCTTACCGTGGACGAATTCCTACTTATGTAGTGTCATTGCATTCCTTATCTGAATGCCTGTCTGGAAAATGTATTTTTATACATGTGGAATGATATAGGCGCGCCTGAGAGTGAAATAAAGAAATTGGTTTTTGGCGCTTTTTTGAATGCCTATAACTCAGTAAATATTTACCTGAAATATTTGGAATTACTGTTAAAATGAGCGCTTGCATGCGCAAATTACATTTGTCATAGCAAAACTTGTAAAACTGCTGTTTTTGATTTTTTATGAATTTTTGAAAATTTGAGCCGTTTGTGGCGAATTTAATTTTAGTTTTTTGGGCCTTGTATGACCCAGCCCGTCCAAATAACTGTGTTATTATCATCTGCTAGGTCTGTTATTACAAAATAACACAGTATTAGTCTCTTGGGAGCTAAAATGCATTTTTTATGAATTAATTTGTATCTGTCATATGAAATCTGCCGCGCGGTGAAATTGTGCAACCGCGAATGACGTAGTTCACCGCTCGGCCGCTGGGAGCGCTGCGGCGCCTTCCCAGAATTACGCAATCTCATTGGTTTCTGTAACATGCTATGACGCAATCTTGTGAAATTTTGAATTTGGTATAAATAAAATGCATTTTTTGAGCGGGTACCACAGATACGCCACTCGCGTTGGTACGAGAACCGCTATTTGGACAATCTTCTTGCTGCCTTTTCTTTCTGACCCTGCTCACCTACTTTGGACTCTGCTTTCTTGGATTTTTGTGACCACTGCTTTCTGACTTGGACTTCGCTTCGGATTTTTTCTTCGACTTTAATACGATAAAAGCACTACTTCGGCGTTTGACTTCTGGCATATCCACGGACTACGAGCTTCACTGCAAATTCTGGTGGCGATCTCTGCCCCACCAGCGAAGACTACTGAGCCGCAAAAGAAAAAAGTGTTCCCATCCGGAACAATGTCATTCTATGAAAATAGGACCAACTTGCTGGTTTGCAATGAGGTTCAGATGGATTATCAGGCGAGACACTTAAACACTAAACTAACAAGCTACGCAATTATGTCTTAGTTTTACATTAGCGTATGGTGGAGTTTCATATCCCACCCGTTTTCACTGGCCTTTCAATTGAGAAATCAAACCTAATAATTTTGTTGCCTGTCTGTCTGTCCTCTGTCTGTGTAATTTCGCTCGAATTCATGGCTAAAAAATGAGACGGGGCTTGAACCCCGGACCACCAAACCCGAACCGGCCGTTAAGCTCATGTTGCTACGGTCACCTCTCCATGGAACGCCAAAAAGATGCTATAAATATATACTAGGGCTTAGCAGAGACCCGAACCAATGTTCCGTCATTTTTGACAGGTTTCAGATAGTTGTCTCATAAATTACAAAACGACTAGAGTTACAGAACACTGTATACCGTAGGTGCTAATGTGATGAAGAATTGACTGCCGTTGGTGTTTGGTCCCGCATTGGCCATACTCAGCGTGTAGGGACGGTCGTGTTTCAGGGCGGGTCGGAACTCATCTTCAAACTCTCCGCCCCATATGCTCTCGCCCCCGGTACCGGTTCCTGGAAAGAGAAAGCCATTTGATTTATTCGGTGACATTAAAAATGTTGGTTTGGTCTCTTACTCAGTAATTTGGTGTCATACTTTAGTGTCACTTATGACGTATTGTAGCAAAATGATATCCGTGGTGCAATCCATTATATGGACCATTGCTGTATGTATTGTATTAATTGCATCTTACTGTATGGATTTTGCTTGATGACACATAGCATAAATTTAAAAATAATTATTATGAGGCAAAGGCAACAAAATCCAAAAAAATTTAAAATGCTTTGAATGCTAATTTAGAATGTACTAAATTAAAGATTTTATGTATCTAACGCTCTCAAAATCATGTTTCCTTTAAATTTATAGGTTATATTTCCTATAAAATTTAAAATTCAGTACATTCTAATTTAATAATCCTTGATGACTGCTTTCAAATTATTTTTGGATATTGCTGTCTTTGCTTTTATATCCCACAATTGATGTATGATAAGTGTAAATAATCTATTGGACAAATTTTACATATAAGAAAAAATTAACCGGTCGGGTGCCGGAGCGCAGATCTGCGTGAAAACCTTTGTACCCTCTATGTGCCGGAGTGCAGATCTGCGCTCCCTAGATACGTATGCGAATTCGGCCTATTTTACCTGCATTTTTTGGGTTTTTAAGGTTTAATTGGTTATATCTCAAGTTTTTGAATGACTGAACGAGTTCTATTTGTCAAGTAACCTCATTTGCCGCGGATTAATTGTGTTATTTATCTGCTAAAAAAAGTGATTTTTTTTAAAATAAAAAAGTGTTAAAATTAAGTATTTTTATATTCTTTGATATATTTAGAACGAAAATATTGAAATACAATATCTTTAGTGTTATTGCCTCCATGGTTTTATTCGATAAACGTGTGCGTACATTTCTGAGAGTAAATTTCGTTACTTATTTTCATAATTAATAAGTAATTATATATTGTCTGTATATTGAGAAACCAGAAACTGCAACTTCTTAGCGATTATCGTTGATTTTACATGAATATAACCATCACAAAAAAGTGTCTAAAAAACAGCAATCATGAGCGAAATTGCGAGGCAGATAGGGTACATTCTGCGTTACGTACGGCCGGCACACGACCGGTTAAGTTATCCACATTGTATATTTAAATCTATTCCATAATTGTAACATTTCTATAAATTCTGTTAAGAACGAAAATAAGCTAATATAAAATATATAAGAAGTTGAAACCATGTGACATAACTTTTGCATAGTAATAAAAAAAATTAACTCACGATTGCAGTTAACTAATAAAATATCTATAATTAATATTAAATTAATGCTTAAAATGATAAAGAATTATGTATTGTGAAAAAACTATTGGCAGCAAAACTTACTGCATTATTTCTTTGAAACTTATCTAAACAAGATAAAGCGTATAATGGGAATAATTATAGTATAAAACCTACAATTAGCCTCGGTGTAGCCCCACCTGATGTTTAGATTTTTGCAGCATTATTTAGATGGAAGAAGATTTAATAATGTTAGGAGATAAATAAAAATGTCCCTAACAAGAATATTTTGCATCACAGCCTGTTTTTATACACAAAGGATCAAAAACTTACTCAAATGGTGGAGTAAAGGTCGCTTAAGGGAGAATAATATTGTTAAATTAAATGTACCCCTATTATATACATATACACACATGGTGCATGCTATGGCATTTTAATGGAGAATTGTATTGGGCCAGAAGGGAAAATAATTTGTTTTAAAACTAACCATGTGAAGACAAATGTAGAAAAAATGGACCTGGGCACTCTAAAGATTGGAAGAAGAGGGCAGCAACCAACCAGGTGAATTTAGGGAAAGAAGGAATAAATCAAAAATATTTAACCAACCTGTTGGGTCTCCAGTCTGCACCATAAAGCCTTTGATGACTCTATGGAAGATGTGTCCGTTGTAATACCCGTTACGGCTATGCACGCTGAAGTTCTCCACAGTTCTGGGAACCTCCTTGCCAAACAATCTGACGTGAATGTCACCCAGTTCTGTGTGCAGTATCGCTTTGTCGTAAAGTCTTTGTACACCTGAAAAAATAATCGATTGAGTAAAATTAGTATTTTCGTACCTTTACGTAAACATTGCATGCATGCAAAGGAAAGAACAAAATTTTATTACATTTATATTCTGTTTTCTTGGATATTTCCATAAATTTAGGAATATATGGTCAATTACAACATATCTGCCCTGGGATCCGAAACGTGGGTCAGAAAGGTCGTAGAAACAAATATCTCAGAAAACTCAAGCCAGAAGATTCTGAACAACTGTGAAAACCAAATAAGAGCCGCTTAGCATTGTACTCTTTATAGGTAGGTACCGTCAACAAACAAAAAATGTTGGATAGCAGATTAAATTTAGTTTATATTGTTTACATTCTTCTTCAAAATCAATTATATTATTAAATTAAAATATCTACAAGCGTGTACAATACAACATAAATACATATTGACTTGATGCAAAATGCAGAATTTTTTTTCGAATGCTCTGATGAAGTATGTTACAAAAAACTGATACCAATTTTTACTGACCAATATCTCTGGGCTGAAAACCTGCCGTCATGGCAGTTCTTGTAATATAAGCAAAAGAATTGGACCGAAAAACTATGAGCACTTAGTTAATTTTTTTTAAAACTAGCCTTGTACATCGTCAGGACATAATGTGTTAAATAATCTATGGTCTTCCACCTTTTCACATGGTTCTTTAAACCATTTTTACAAAAATTATCAGACTTTGACGGAAAAAAATTGAGGATGTGTTGCCCTCCGTTATAGTATTGCAGCAACATTACATTGGATACCAAATCGTTCGCCCTCTTTGTAATTTTTCAAACATGTGAATGTGCGTTATCAAGCTGCAAAAACACTCGATTGTGATTCATGAGGGCGGGGCGTTTTTTTCTAATTTCTTTGTTCAAGCGATTGCCGTAATAAAATTGTGGCGTTATCGTTTGACCGGGTCTGGGTGCCTCAGATTTATGTACATATATTAAAAACAAGAACAAATGACAAATTTAAAATAAATATTTTGAAATTTTTAAAAATCCAAAACTACTTTGCATACGAGCAATCTTCTTCAAAGATCCACTCTTCTATGCAAGTTGGAAATTGTCATTGCTATAAACAATGACTATGAGTTGCATTGGAACAAGACACAAAAGTTTTTCAACTTCAACACCTTCCTTCATCACGTTTCCTTCAAATTCGCAGATTGATGTGTATTACTCTAAATTATTATAATTCTAAAAATATCTTCATTTCACACTTTCTGGAACAACATTTTTTAGTATTGAAATATATATTAGGTAATCCTGGAATTAATGACGTTTTTTTCAATAGGCAACTTTGGCTCAGTATTTTTGGGTCGGTTGAGCAGCGTTGTAATTTTTTTCTTCTCTGTGATCCTTTCTTTTAAATAAAAAAAAATCTTTTCTACCCCATTTACAAACAATGGCAGAGACATGTCCTTCGGAAACACATTTAAGAAGCTGTATGCTGTTAAAAAAAATTGCGACAGAAGCAACGGAATCCATTTGTGACATTTATAGTGATATACTGGATAAAAGAAAGTGCCAACGTTGGTACAAAAAATTTCGGAAGGGCAATCTCGATTTGAAGGACGAGTCTCGAAGTGGACGGCCCAGTCTAGGGGATGAGGCAGCTCTAAAGGCGGAAATCGAAGCAAATCCGATTATGACCATTGATGAATTATCGAAGAAGGTCGGCACATCACGATCGAATACCCATCGCCATCTTGAGAAACTGGGAAAAGTTAAAAAAAGAAGATATTTGGGTTCCTCACACGCTCACCGATCGCAACAAAGCTCAACGCCTCAGCATATGCAAAAGCAACATTTTACCGGCTTTTCTATGACCTTATCACCGGAGACGAAAAATGGGACTTTTATCATGATATTAAAAAAAAGAAACAATGTTTAAATTGAGGTCAAAACCCCAATTCCAACAACACCAAAACCAGGACTACATCCTCGGATTCTTGGAATCTAAACCAAAAGCCTTTTATGAGAAAGGGATTTTAGATCTGGTAAATAGATGGCAAAGAGTCGTAGATAACACTGGAAATTACTTTGTATAAATTTTTTTATTAAATAATGGAAAAAAATGAAAAACTATAAAACGACATTCCGGGAATAACTAATATAACATTTTGAAAACCTGAATCTTTTATTTGATCGTGTTAATATTTATATTTCGATCACGTGAAGAAGATTGTATGTTTATAGAGAAGATCTAAACATCACAAAGTGTAAATAAAATCCTGTATCACAGAGTAGATTTTGTATTTTGAAGAAACAGTTTCATGTCATCTCTATTTTGACTTTGATGTCTTGTGAGTGATTCCATTGATCATTCAGCCAGCAACCCAGATACAGTAAAATCTCGGTAAATTTGAAATTCAAGGGTCCCAAAAAAAAATTATGAATTATGCAGAGTCCCGTTAATTAAAAATGTAAGGTGCAAAAAAATTGCGATGCGATTGCGAAATTCAACAAAAATTGTAAACCACCATTAATTTTGCGAAAAACATCTGTATTTTTGCATATTTCAAGAAATAATTTTGAAAATGTAGTATTTATAATACCAATACAAAGATTGCGACATTTATATTACTGAAATACCCAATATAGACAAAATGTAGTGATTTACAACGTAAGGGGCAAAAAATTATTTCGAATTACAAATTACCGGGGTTAATTTACTATGAACTGACATGTTGGTTTGAAAAATTTTGAATTATGGTGAATTAAAAATTTTATCAAGGTTCGAATCAACAGGGTATTACTTTTACTGTATTTACGTTTGCCATGACAGTTACATATAAATGATTATAAATTATTTATGACGTATAAAATGTAATAAATGAAAGATAAGGTATGATTTTGTATGAAATAAAAATTCAATTCTCTGGAATATTCTGATATAGCTATCTGCATACACTCTAAGATAAAATCAAGAAGCCGATTAATATCACCAACATAAGTTATAATTCATTTAGAGCATCATCCCGGGAGATACGCAAGTAAGTCCTACTTCCATAGCGCAAGCCTTTAGCTTAGTTTAATAAATAAAAAATAATATTTCACTTCCGTCCATATTCGTTTTAATAGTCAAGCTACCATAAATCTGTTAATATATAGTAGGTAAATAATACATATAGTAATTTGTAATATTGAATAATATGATATGTGAGGCTTATGTGATGTAATTCTCATTAATATTCAGAATGATCACATGATAACTTTCACTTTTATTCAAGAGCATTGACATGGCGCAGGAAGAGAAAGTAGGTAAATCTATACAATAACAAACCCTTGAAATCGTAAACCAATCGAAGAAACATTTTTTCAAAACGCAAAACATATTCATTACGAAACTGTCAGAAATGTATCACGCTGAAGTAATTATTCATACTTTGTTGCTCCGCTTGTAATTCTTCCAAAGTCACATCGACAGTTCCTAAAGGTTTTTTTTTACAGCACCAACACCGAAATATATTCAACATGTTATTGCTAGAGTCTATTGTTAATCAACTCTCACTGAACCTACACGCAACTGATTATTAATAACATGTGGGAATGTATTCATCAAACACAACACTGCACCGGCGGAAATAAACATGGCACGAAGAAAACTGGGTGTTTTCGGTTTGAAAAAACAAAACTGTCAGATTCAACAAATCTTGGCACAGAGACAAACTGGCCCTGCCAAGTCTATAAAGCAAACTGACACATAACTAGGAGCTAACAGCTAGTTCATGCTTGCATGTGTGCCACTCCATTGGAAATAAATTAGCATAAATATACAATTATGACCGGCATTTTAGGCATGCAATACGCACATTGGTATGTTATCACAACCTATGGTACACCAAGAACAGGTGTGTCAAAACACTTTGAAGGAAGTACAAAAGAAAGTGATAACTTTACAGATGAATCATAGTTATTCTGTCATATTGGATTCTGACACAGAATGTTCCATATTAAAAAAGATAAGCATTATAAGGATCACAATCAACTATAAAGGTCAGGTGGTAGCTACCTGTGTGTATTTTGAGGCTATTGATTTGAATTATGTACCTTGTTGCCATGGAGGGAAACGAGGGCAATCAATATTAACAGGTTTAGGGAGCACCTTTATTATATGCAGGTTAATGTTTATTATTTTCCAGGAATTTAAGTGCATCGTATTATATTTGGTATAACTGTTTTTGCAAACCCTGATTACAATGTGTAATTAAAATGGTATTGACACGCCTAATCCACACCTAATTAGGTGGGAGAAAGTGTGCAGAAATGTATGAATATAAAATAGAATACATAACACATCAATTTATTTGTAATATAATATGTAATAAACATTGATTAAAGTTTTACTATGAATTAAATCAAAATTGTAAACTTTGCCTATCTCAACACAGAATTTTCTAGTGAGACAGGCATAGTGAAAGTACACCTAAAATTTATTTTGTGTATAGCAATGAAATCTTATTTTTCTTTTAATAGATTTGTCGATCTGTGGTACAGAAAAATACGTCTCCTGGGTTGACGAGGTTCAGCTATCCCTCCATCTTTTCATTGATCTTCCTGGTAGGTGTCATCCAGAGGGGATTTCAGTCATTGCTATATGCACGAATCTGTCACTGTCCATTCTGGCTACGTGACCCCGCCTGAATCTCCTTCTGGATCTACTCCATCGTCCTATGTTCTCTATTTTTTTCTTGTGTTTCCTCTTTTGTGTTTACATTTCGGACATGAACACGTAGAGAAACGTATAAATTATAAATGCAAAGAACACGTAAAGAAACGTATAAATTATAAATGCAAAACAACGAAAGCAATGAAATAAATTCTAAAATTTTAAAACTAGTCATAAATAACATTGAAACCTTTCAGACATAAACTGTAATAATTTTTATTTAATTTAGAATTAAGCCATATATTCACTGGGAAACAAATTGTCCCTCAACATCACGCGCGGCATAGAGTCTACGTGGCGTTTAACATCGCGCACAACATGGCAGGGCATTTCTATGTGCCGTGGCAACGTTTTCATACGCACGGTACCCGAGCAAGCTCACGGGGACATCACGCTGCGTGTCAGTACCACGTGGTATGTTTACAAGTGAATGCGCATGCGCTGTCTGTCAACATGACATAAAATGTGGGGAAACAAAATTGTTCTCCAACTCATCGCGCTCTACCAAAGCCGTACAATTTTGTGGGACACTTCAAACTGTGAATATAAAAATAAATTGATGTGAGGGCCAACAGCGTTCCTTAATATTGTCTTGCTTGGCTATGGAAGGCCCGATTGTTTGTAATAAATTATCAAAATCAGTTGTTGCCATTCGAGTGAAATTACAAAAGATCCGTCAGACATTCGAAGATCGTATAGAATATCCATCCTTCTTTCTCTTTGCAGTAAATAATTTCACACCCACCACCTTTTTCTCCTCTTACGTTTCGATAAACTCGTTAAAATAAATAGATAAGCAGCTGTCAGCTGACATGCCTCGCGGAATGTTTCGTGATTTGTCCCCTAGTGAATACAAGGCTTTGATGTAATAAAAGCCCCATCTTTGTCATGTTACGCTATAAAGCATCTTTCCAAAATATGTAGAACAATAGGGTAATTTCATATTTTTTTAAATAGAAAAATCTTAACTTTGGTTAAGAAAATACGTTTATGAAAAAGATTTTTTTTAAATATGTATATTAACATTAAAAAACGATTTTAAACTCCCGCCAAAATGCTTATTTTCGCAAGTGACGTTAGGCATAAATTTTTATGTCATCTGACGTTTAACACGTAATAGCACATTCGCGTAATTAGCCAGTGTATTAAAACAAGCCGGCTTTTTTGTATAATGTGTCCATAATGTCAGGGAAATTTTTTTGTAGATGTTGTATGTACCCAAATGTAGAAGTACATTCCTGAAAACTGAAAAATGAATCCAACATTTAGGCATCAATTTTCGGTAAGTTATCGGATATTCCTTGTGAAAATCCATCGTCCATTATTTTAAATATGTTCTTAGATAGTTATTTTATTAAAATAGGTCACAAACACGGCAAAGTCTGTATAAAAACCATCCAAACACAAGTAAAACAAGGCGAACAGTGACCATACAAAATAAAGAAATTGTGACTAACACCGTAGACCACATATGGTTTATCTATAATTCTTGCTAAAAAAGGTCACGACTGATCATATTGCGTTTTAAAGGAATCTTTAAATTTTTACTATAAAAATTATGAATGAAAACATCCAAACTGTCATCAAATCCCACACCATCCAAACTGAATAACAAAATATAATTTATTTTTCTAAATCTATTTCATATATTTTCATAGATATCTGTAAAATATGAAATTACCCTATTTAACAGCTTTCAACAAATTTAACAAAAGAAAAAGTAATTAATCTCTAACATACAATAGACTCCGATTTATCTGGGGTCCCAAGGCAATAAAAGATTCCGTTTTTTTATATTTCAAAATTCTTTATAAAATGTAAAAATATTTTTTCTATAAACTAAATAATATTACATTAATAAAGTACAAAACTCATGAAGTTATGAACACGCAGAATTGTGAAATTGTGAACACACCGAATCACAAGATTTTGGGAATATTTAGCATATTTATTTTGACACAAGCGGGTGCATGCCGCGAATCTAATTGTTAATGTAAATACATACCTAGCAGGCGCGTGCAGTGGGAACATTGAAGCATGACTTTTTTGTAAACGTATATTTTGGAAAAAAAATAGAAATCAAATATTTATGCTACAGATTTTTATGATATATCAAAATATGAATGCTTTGATAACAATTGTGATAGATAGTTTTTATATATGTAATTATGTAGTACTGCATTAGTTGCACATTACCTAACAAGGATTTTAAGTCAATAGGCATTATGACAGATTTTGAAATAACATTCTATATTGTAGGTGCACGTCTACTATTACCGAAAAAAACATTATTTCAGTAATAAATAAGTTTTTACGCAAATAATTGCATTTTCATCTACATTTTTTTAATTTCGTGCAAAAACGCCCTCAGCTGTCATTTGCGTGACGTCAAGCCTCAGTAAACATTGCATTGTGTCTATGGCAACGGTTCAAAGACACAGTTATGGGTACTGAGGCGTGACGCCATTCGCTCTGACCGGTATTTCAGTTAAAATGGCGGATCGCACATTTTATACTTTTATTTTATTGAAAATCTTATTAATCTCAATGTGTATATTAAAACTGGATCATTTTTTAGAATACTTTCAAAATATTTTCTTCTTCAAGATCACTTATTTAATACTGTCATTATGTTAATAGCACTATAAATATAGTAAAAAAAATGATAACTCCTTTGCTGTTTGTTTAAAGTTTCTATTAGGACTGTTTTGATAACTACGACATCAAAAACATTGGTGAGATAAAAAAATTCTTAGGTTTTCATGATCATTCAGAATCTTTTGATTTCTGTTTTCTGGGGTATTGCCATGTTTTTTCAAACTTTCTGGCTGACTTCCAGTGTTCAAAATCAGCCTTGATGATGGGATCCGAAACGTCAGCCAGAAAGGGCATAGAAACATGGCAAAGTACCTCAGAAAGCACGAACCAGAAGATCGGTGAGATTACTTTAAATATCACGGATCATGAAACAATATTTTCACCCCTTGTTTCTACTGTAGATAATAAAGTTTTGATAAATATATTTAAAAAATATAATAAAGTTTTTTTATACAACTAAAGGGTAAATTATAAATTTAATTAAAAGTATGAACTCCATGGACACTGGCTATCTAACTTGCATGCAAAAACACACTGACAAGAGGAGTGCAGCTGTGCTTTTCGCAACTTTGAGAGGATGCTTCGAGGAACTTCTCAGCGCTAAAGCTGTTAAAGCCCTCATATTCTCCATAGCTTTGTCTGAAGTCAAAACATGTAGCCTGAGAAGGAAGGCTTGACCCCTTCAACACGTGACGGTGGCGCTGTATGCCGGGCAAACACCATGGATTACGAGACAAATTAATGTCTCTATTTTCCAGGAACTCCGCACTAAAGAAAAGCTCTCTACAACTTTCGTACTTTGTTGCTAGAAGAGATGAAGACTATCTGAAGAAATATCAGATGATTTGGGAATTTGCAAGGGCGAGAGATTGGTCTGTAACAAGAAGAGCTATGACCAGATCCTCCTCGTATTATCCTCGCTAAACAAGACAAAACATTGACAGAGAGAAAGTTAGATCAAGTTTGATATTTTAAATGTCATATTTTTAATGTGTTTACATTTTTAATCAATTTCAAAAATAATTCCATTGCTAATTTCCAGTTCATGAAAACATCACACAATTGCGAGCAATGTTGCTACAGAACCATTTGTATTATTTAAACTTAAATGGTTCAATATCACCGATACGACAATAAAAATTCTGTATCAAGCAAATTTTACATGGTATATCGTAAACAATTTAATCTAATAGCTAGCACGACACAAGTTTTGTGATAAACTATGAATTTTATGATAAGGCGTATGCACACAAATGCACAGTATTATATTTTCTCAGTGTGACACACATTTCTATGGGTTAAAATATAATAAAAAATATAGTTGTAGGTATGCAAACAAATTAATAAATCAATATTTTTATTATTTTCAATGTTTCATGATAAATATATGAATTACTTGGATAGCAACTAAAACTTTGTTTTTCAAAGTTGGATGTCTCAAACAGTTGAGTACACAAGCTATAGAGTATAGTTACATTTCAGTTAATAAATTAAAGTTATCAGATATTATCAAATGACAATTTTAATGATATACAGTAAAACTCCTTTAATTCGAAATTTGCCATAATTTGAATTTTTTCAAACCCAAAAAAGTCACAAAATTTATTTATTTATTTAAACTCTTTGAAATAACCTTTTACGATACAATACAGTTACATTAATTATGTTTACTCCGTACAGTTGTAGTTTCATAATAATATTTAAGGATATATAATATAGGAGTTAGACAATATTGAGAATAAAGAGTTTATAATAGGATTTTAACAGTCTACGTAGAAAATAAATATATTTCCTACATAAACTGTTGATAAAAATGTTAATTTAAGTAGATTAACCCCGATAATTCGAAAACTCTGGTAATTCATTATTCGAAATAATTTTTAGCCCCTTGCGGCCTAAATTAATACATAGTTCACATAATTCAAAATATTTTTCAATTTTGTCAAATTACAAAATTTTTTCAATTTTTTGCAAGTGAGAACAATAAATATGTCAATATGTATCTGGTACTTTAGTAATAGAAATGTTGCAATATTTATAAGATAATATAAGTACAGTAGAGACTCGATTATCCGAACCTCAGTTATACGGATTTGCGATTATCCGGATTGTCAACCGCGATCAAATAACTTTGTGGCTAGTTTAATCTGTGCATGCACAGACATGTCGCAACTGTGTTTACGCCCCGAGCGATCACTGTCCACGGGTTTCGTTATTGTTTTTGATTTGTTTCGTTATCATTTCATGATTATGGTTGCAATAATTTAGTAATTTAAGAAAATATGTAGGTATGTACATACGTTTGTACAAAAATTTATGACTAATCACTTAATAAACATTGATTATGGTTGATAAATTTAATTCGTTTTTGTTGTTTTTAACAATCACCTAGAATTATGTGTACGCGGGCGAGGTAAGTTATCTTTCTAGAATTAATAATACATACCGATGTAGGTACATATTTATGGAAAAATTACTTTTCTTTATACATTCAGTTATCTGGATTTTCGATTATCCAAATGCCTTACGACAACAATTAGTCCGATTAATCGAGTCTTTACTGTATTTTCTTTTTCACATTTTCTAAATGATTTCTTGAAATACGCAAAAATACAGACTTTTTCACAAAATTAATGGCTCTTTTCATGAGTTTTACGATTTTTGGAGAATTTCACAATGGCATCGCGATTATTATATTCTTTTGTACTTTGAAATTTGAATTAACGGGGTTCCGCACATGTAATTCGAAATGTTTTTTTTTTGGGGTTCCTTGAATTTCGAATTAATGGTTCTACTGTATATAGAAATGTAGTTTGAAGTATGAGCATTTGTTATGCTACTAAAAAGGAGGGCGATGGGTTGTATTGACACTAGAGGCTGAATTTATCTCAACTGAAGGTGTTTTTCCCGAGAAGAAACACAATCTTTCAAAAATATTTTGTTATAGTTAAATAGCACAAATATAAATACAATATTGAACATGTAAAATAATTACATACTAACATTTAAGTAGAAATCTTGGAAGTGAATTTTAAAATTCACAGCGCGATTTTTCACCTTCGATAGAAATTTGACGAATCCTATGCCTTTTTATGAATGTTGTTTGAAATTTCCCAATCTCTTATGTTCACAATTTCGCAACTCTACATGTTCATATTTATATTTTATATATGTAATATTATTTAGTTTATAGAAAAAAATATTTGTACATTTTATAAAGATTTTCAAAATATTTTTAAAAAAAATAACCAGATCATTTATTGGCTTGCTTAATACTGTTTCAGGAGAATGACAAATTTCAACTGTAGATGGCGATAGCATAGTAAATAAAGCAAGCATAAATGTGTGGTTGATCATGGGGGGAATCAGTGGACATTACATTGCGTAAAGTGATCATTTAAGCCAGTCTTATGACAGATCGTAAGCTCTGTAATGCCCAAAAAAGACTTCCATACATACTTTCTGAGACATTTATAATTTATTTTAATTAATGGTCGTCCCCCAGGGGTCAAAATCAAGTACGTAATTGTATTCTTAAAAATATTAACACACTCAAGGAATATAGGGAATGTGTATATGAAAAATAAACAATGTCAAACAATTGGGTATAGCCTGCCCAACATAACTTGACGTGCGGCAGGATTGGAACTAAAACCTGCCCCGCCCGCACCCGGCGGCAACCCCTCGCCCTGTACTTCAGTACAATTTTGTATTTGCTCGAGAGCTGTGACATCTTGATTACAAATATACACTGAATTATTATGTCCAAAACAACCAAAACAGTCCGGGGTGGTGCAAGAACAATTGCCAATGAAGTATTAAAGTTTTGTGAAGCTGAAAAAGCAAATAATGAACCGATATTACTGTCTGATAGTTTGACATGAGTTTGACAGATAGAGCGGCCGCCGTGGAGCGCGCTGTTACCCGACCAAATTTATATTGACACTGGTCACCGGACATTCAGTACATTATGTATTGTGTAATAAATTTACAACACGGCAACTTCTGTTTCGCGACAGTGGCGACCTCCCTCGCACGCCTAGTTATCGTGGTGGCACTCTATATTCATGATGAAACATCAATTCTTACAGAAGGAATCCCTATTTTAAAAATGAGATATACATACCTACATAATTGATTTATTTAAGGAAATGTTACATTTTTATTTATTTTCAGTTTGTTGCTTTCAAAGTTAAAAATGATAAAAAATGGTGTAGTGGTTACGATTCTCGCCTACGAAGTGATTCAATGGTTGGTGGTTCGAGCTCCATTCCAGGACTTTAGCAAGTTAGTCCTATCTTCATAGCACAAGCGTTTAGCTTAATTCGAAAATAGTAAGAATAAGGATGCGACACATTCCGTGTTCGCATCTCCTTCTTTAAAAAGAAGTGACATTTCTCAACTGGATGTTGCTTTAAAAAAAGACAAATGAATCTCAAATAAAAATAGCAAAATGCATAAATTAATTTTTATTCAATCAAGAGAAGGAAAATAAAAAATAGTATTGCCTGTTTGACAACGATTGATGCATTGAGATGTGGATCTACAGACTTATGAAAATAAGCTGAATGGGTTATTAATGACAATAATCTTTAAATGAATATAAATCCAAAAATCACAATTTGAAGAATGACTCTTAGTCCGACTCCAGACTCCGTCCTGACTCCAGAAGAATGGCAGATCATGCATTTCATAATTTAAGGCAAAATTCCCAGTAGAAAAGGCCTTGGAAGATGGACAGTATCATGGCCTAAGAATCTCAGAATCTAAGAAAGTGGTTCGGTAAGTCCAAAAAATATTGACTGATGTATATAAAATAATGATTGTCAACATGATCGGTAATGTTCGATAGCCAAACGATTACTGATATCAAGTTGATCAGAGATAAATATCGAGATTGTGAATGCTGATTCACATTTTGTTTCCAAGGTCTAATTCTGCTTATCAAATTATAAGATACTGCTTTTTATTTCAGTTGTACAATCTCAACTTTTTACTCGGAAAAATAATTAATGGGCGGCAATCGATTTTGTATTGAAGACTAATTTATTTGTTTGAACGGCATTCCAGTGTCTCACACACACTTTATCTATTTTATTCCGTCTGCGATCACTGTACTGTACGCACTGTAATATTCCTGTTGATTATTGTTCAAATAAATGGCAAATAAAAAGCACCCTGTTTTGTACTTCCTTGTCATACTAGCTTTACCGTGTACTAACATTCATTCACACCTCAACCAAATAAATCAAACGCTGAACTCGGAAGATTCTCCCGATTGGGTGGCAATCTTTCATCACACAACTATCGCATTGGAGGATCCTCAATTTACCAGTTCATCGACCAACTCGCCATATTTTATAAAATTAATTTAAATTTGAGAAGAATTTGAAAAGTGTGACTGAGAATATTGATTAGAGAAAATGTGACTGGGGTCAATGTCAATTATTTCTCTTTCATCCAAAGTGTAAAGAATATTTTCTATTCAAAATTGAGTAAAGAAGACCCTCCCAAAGTTTTAATCACTGGAAAAAAAAAACCCTATATATACATATGTACGAAGTATATATCTTGTGATGTAAATGAACTGAATGAAGAATGGACAGAGTTACGAATGAAGATCTGATAGTTCACGTGAACAAAGAAAAATAAGTTTTAAAAAAAAAAAAATTAAAAATTCAAGCCATGTTTTCACTAGGGGACAAATTATCTCTCAACATCACGCGCGGCATAGAGTCTACGTGATGTTGCAACGTCGCGCACAACATAGCGGGGCATTTCTATGTGCAGCGGAAATGTTGCCATGCGCACGGTACTCGAGCGAGCTCACGGAGACATCAGGCTGCGCGTCATTATCACGTGGTATGTTTACAAGTGTATGCGCATGCGCTGTATCTGTCAACTGACATTAATGTGAAACGGGGAAACGGGACATTAATGGGGAAACGAAATTATTGTTCTCCAACTCATCGCTGTACAATTTTGTGGGACACTTCAAACCGTGAATATAAAAATAAAATGATGTGACGGCCAACAGCGTTCCTTAATACTGTCTTGCTTGGCTATGGAAGGCCTGATTATTTGTAATAAATTGTCAAAACCAGTTGTTGTCATTCGAGTGAAATTGACAAAAGATCCGTCAGATATTCGAAGATCGCATAGAATATCCATCCTTCTTTCTTTTTGCAGTAAATAATTTCGCACCCACCACCTTTTTCTCCTCTTACGTTTCGATAAACTCGTTAAAATAAATAGATACGCAGCTGTCATCATAACCTCATCAGGCGACAAGGGTAAATAGATGCGCAGCTGTCATCATAACCTCATCGGGTGACATTTCCGCGATAAGTGATATGTGAGTCCCGGTGTTTACACGTCAAATGACCGCATCATTGTCCCCGAAACATGAGCGTAGATGTTGATGCGACATGCCGCGCGGAATGTTTCGCGATTTGTCCCCTAGTGAATACGTGGCTTCAGAATCTCTGACGCGTAATGAGACACGAAGATAAGTATCGGATTCTGCATCTCATAATGCGCGGAAGGTTTGCTGGAAGTAGGGCCTTGGAGGAAGAAGAACACCGCGGCTGAAGAACCCATGGTAACAGTTAGGCCAGTTTAATATAAATCTTTTCCAGGCTTGAAGGTACAAGAAGAGTAAGTGAATTTAAAATACATGTCTTAAAAAAAGCACAAGATGAATTTGAAATGTTTTTTTTCATCGCAACATTTACCTCATTCACAGACTCAAGACAAGGGGATAAATTACTTATGACTCGTGAGCTATAATAATAATCCCAATTCTTCTGGAACTACTGAATATTTATTTTAAGCCATATAGCATTCACTGAGCCAATAATTTACTTGTCAACAGTATGTGCTATTTTGTTAAATATTTTTCTTGATTCAATTGCACAAGAGCACATTTTTATTTGATTTTGTTTGGGTTTTCAGATGCATGAAAATTACTCGATTTTTAAAAATATTTTTCGTTTTGAAAATAGGTTATGTTTTATTAAAAAAAAAACGCAAATCACTTTGTTTTCACCACTTAATTAGATTATGCAATCTACATGTTTCGAGAACAATGTTCTCTCCTTCAGGATTTTTTGTGTACACTAAAGTGTACTAATAATAGAATGGTGAAAACAAAGTGATTTGTGTTTTATTTTAATAATAATGTCATCACAAAGTTTAAACCTTCATTCAGAAGAAAAAATATTCTTTAAACAATTAATGTTTTATTTTTTATATAGGGTCTCTCATAGCTATTAGCAAAAACTTTGGGGAGCCTTCATTCAATTTTGGATAGAAAATATATTTTACACATTGCTAAAATATCAACAGTTAACCTGTTAACCAGGCGGAACGTATAAATACGTCAAACGTAAACAATATCGGGTACAGACAGGACGTATGAATACATCCTTGAAATATATGTTGCGCCCTGGAACGGGCAGAACATATATTTTCGAACAACAAAGGTATTAGGTCATCCATACATGTCTTGACATGAATTCAAGACTTGGAGGGAATCGGAATCATTTCGCTATTGAGGGGGACGTGTTCTGGGTGAGCAGTGACAAGTACGTACTTATACTTACCTACCTATTTTCATATTATATATTATTCACTTATATTTTTTATATTTGCAACCTTTTTATTTTAGAAAACATTTTTATAAGTATCCATCAAAATGAATGAAAGCGATATCAGCAATGACGAAATTAATGTACCAATCCATTTTTTTGTTGGTATTCTTTTCTATTGGTTTATAATTTTGTATTTTCCTTTGTACTTTATATATAAATAAACGAAAAATATATATTTCGTTCTTTCCATTTATTATAAGCATAAATAAAAATAAAAAATAATATGAAATTACGTCCACCGGGCGTGACGTATTGGCACGTCCTAGTGAAAAAGTTCGCGCCCGTTATATGTTGCGTAATTAAAAAGGGACTCGCCCTTTTAACAGATTAAGGAGATAAGCAACGACAAAGTTTTAATTTTTTTTCAATATTTCTGACTTTTCTTTTGTAAAATGTTAGACTATTGTGAAAGTAATTTATATCGAATATGAAAAATTTATTCACTTTGATACAAGTTAAATAGGTACAGGGTGGCGGAGATTGAAAAATCACATTTGTAATCAACATGCTTTTGGGAGGTTTTTGAGGCTGATTTTTGGAGGTGGATTTTGATTGCAGGAGGAGGTTTGGGAGGCTGAATATTATAAGGCAATTATGCAAGACTCTTCGTAACAAGGAATGAAAAAAAGTGTAAGCCATCTTGCTGCCTATTTCAAAAATGAGAAAGTCAGTGACTATAAAATTAAAAAGCTTACCTTGTCCTTCTGTCGCCGATATGATGTCTTCCTTGGAAGGTTTCTCGTTGAAGATGTCTCTGTCAGTGTCCATGCTCTTCAGATCGTCGGGACCGCGACGGGAGAAAATGTAAAAGCGGTTCTTCTTGAAGGCCGTGCAGAACAGGGTCGGGTCAGGCGGCGTGATGGCCAGTGCGGGATTGTCGGAGGCCTCCATCTCCAACGAGACAGCACCTTTGGATTTGTGCCCACGGCCCTTTAGTTATTTCAATCATGGTTATAGCAAATCGGTATGTGAAAATAATTATTGCAAATCATGCAGATGCATATTATATTGACAAGAAAAATCCGATCTAGTCTATGATAGAATTTTTTAAAGCAGAGTATAATTTAGGTAGAAATTGGGTGATTTCATATGAGGAAATTTTTTTTTATTCGCTCTAAGGTACCCACATATTAAACTATTATTTTATTAGAAATCTTAGAAAAAATAAATAATACAGCCGTGTCCTGTCTATTTCCATAGAGTTCCTCCTCTGTGACTGAAATTTAACTTTCCCCGGTGCACAGACAGAAAAGAAGATCATGTAGACCCCTTTCCATTTAAGAAAGACAATCGAATTAGTATGTGTAAGCCGAGCGTATGACGTACGTTGTTTCATTGTGTTAGTGTTTATACCCAAACAATATGCCTTGTACACATACAAACTCGATTATCATTCGTAAATGGAAAGAGAGTTTTTGCTTTATTTTTTAACAAGATCTAATACTCCCCGTTATTCTCATGGTATCAACATCGTTACAATATTCTAAGACAAAATAGATGGGATGTACAATACTCGTTTAGTGTACCGGGGAAAGTTGCATGTAGGTATCTTTATAAGTGCCATAAAAAATTAATTAATCATCTCTTTGTAAATATTATTTGATTTCTACATAAATTTTATTCTCTCGGGAAGGTATGTTCTTTTAGTTGATCAACTTTAATTTAGACTTTGATTTATAAAGTTTTTATTGACCTAAGCAATGACATTCACAATCGAAACACAAGTGGTAAATGTGAAAATACAGCAAAAGTATTTATTTTTAAATCAGTATAATGTGCTCGCCGGCAGATCCAACTTTCCAATATAAAAGACGAAAATTGCCTGTAAATAATATTTCAAATGAAAACAAGATCGAAAGTGAGACATAAATCACATTACCTGGAAGAGGGCCAAGTGCAGTGGTCGGAGATTCTCCGGCTTTCCTATCATCTTTATGCATCTATTGGTTACCAGATTGACCAGCTTCACACCCAGCATCGTAGAGTACATAACAAAGTTGCCGCTCTCATCAAACAGTATGTTGGCGAGGTGCATTGCGTCGGATCGCTCCAAATCTCGCTCTGACGCCATTCTGTTTACAAACAAAAGGAATTACACAATATGAATCATTTTAAAAACATATTTTTACTGTAACGCAAATATTAACTTCTTGCAATTCTTGATTTAATGATATATCATGCTTTTGCTAAAGGGATGAAATACTCAGTTACAGCTAGTTAACAAGAATACTTATGGTCGCTGCTGAAATGTAGTGAGTATTCAGGCGGCTGAAAGTTAAAGGTCGAAACATACTACTAAAACGCAATGTGACATGTCGACACTTGATGCGAATCGTGCACATATACAACACGCCACGTGATGCTACAACATGCTTTGCTAGTATCATTGCTTCGTGAAGGACGGAAGTGTATTAACGTGGCCATAGATTTACTATTTAAAGACGAGCTGGATGAAGATTTTGAAGAAGATTTCATGGATATATTTTATACAGAAACTGTTGAATAAAAAAAATTTCTTCCCAAGCATTATTTTTAATACTATGGTCACGGTATTGGCCTGAACTCTTTAACAATTTAACACTGGGTACCGTTTCACAAATTCTATTAATTGCTCATCTGACATTTTAAACAAAAACTAACAAAAAATGTCTATAAACCAAGAATGTTTTTGAAAGATGTTAACAGGAAACACACTGCGTGCGATGTGTCGGGTTGAGTGTGAACCCCCTCTCCCGGCAACACGCCAACCTGGATCAATTGGATGTTACCGCGTGGGGTTGCGTTTCATCACATGGCATGCTGTCTATTTGTATCTGACCATATTAAATATATGAGATTGATAAGTACTGACATGCGTGGCATGGTGTTGTATTTTAGTAGTATGTTTCAACATTAACAGACTGCAAGAAAAAATACTCTAGGTACCCCAACTTCTACATAAAGTGGAACTCTGTTAATTTGAAAGTCAGAGGACTAAATTTTTTTTTAAAATCGCAATGCTATCTCGAAATTTGTAATAATCAAAAAACATTTCAAAAATGCAATATTTATTATGCCAATTCAAAGACCGCACTATTTTTATTACTAAGGTACCTAATTTGATGTTCTCACTTGCGAAAAAATAATTATTTTTCCATTTCGTCGTGTTTGGATGGCCGTGAACGAAAATATTTTGTTATCTTTGAATTTATGGAAGGCTTATTCAATCTCTGTTCGATTTAACTTTCAATTCTGCCTTTTTTCCAACTCAGATAAACACAAACACAGTTATCAGAAACATAATCATTCAGAAATAAGTGAAATAATAAGAAAAGTCAGTAATAACTTCTTCCAAAGAAAATTTAGCATTTTAACAATACTAACCCGGTATATTAAGAAAAATAATCGAAATAAAAAATGAAAAAAAATTTTAACATGACAATATACAAGTAATTAAAGCAAACTAACACAATTCACTATATTGTATAGGCAGACAACTGAAGAATGCATACATAGGATTCCCCAATTTGAGGGATAGCGACATAATATGTGTAGATAAAGTGGACTCCACAAGATACACGAAATACACCCCACGTGCATTCAAAAACAATGCACATTATTAGTTTTTTATAACATTTAAAAAAATTTAATTATGCAACTTAAAATGCATTTTAAGTCGTCGAGAGGGTCTAAAAATTATTTTGAATTACGAATTACCGGGGTTAATCAAATATGAAATTAACATATGTTGGGAAAAAATTTAGCATTTGATTTGAATTTGACACTTTCATTTTATTATGTCAAAAGTACGAAATTGATGATTACAAACACTTTTTAGGATTGCCTTATAGAAAGACATGTAATGATAGAAGATTTTATAAAATGTGCAGTAGAACAGTGATATTTCAGTTATAGAAATAAGAAACATAAAACAAACAATATCTACACTACCGCACCCAAACTAATTCGTACATTATATCTTCCTTTCTACTCCCGTCCCACATTCCCCTCCACCCTCTCCACTCGCTGTTAAAGTAAGTTAAAGTATATTACTATATTCAGTGGAAAATTTGTAATTGGCATAATTTTAAAAACCATTATTTCATATTTGTTAAGATTGTTGTTTTGCTGTTAATTTTCCCCAAAATAAAATAAATAATATGAAAATTTGTTATTTTTAAATAATTTCATTTTACCTTCTCCCAAACTCCATGTTGGGAAGCTGTTGGGTCTGATGCTGAAGTTCTGTGAACCTCTGCAAAGTCTCGTCAAACACCCGCGATAGTTTTCCCGTTGCAAAGTTAAACACTCGGACCTTCCTATCGACCGACAGCGCTGCCATCTTCTTACCGTCGGGTGAAAATGCCAATCCGGTTGGAAACGTCTTGTTCTTGGCAAATTCAAAGAGGTCAGTATCAAGCTTTGAGTCAAAATTAACATTCTTTGGGAATTTGAATTCGTGAGTTGGTCCGGTCCAGTATTCCAGAATTCCCGCTCTGTCGACAGAAACGCAGACATCGAAGGCCAGGTTGTATTTTATCACGGCGACAGGTTGACGATGTAATGTTTCAAAAACGTGCAGCGGCTCTTTAGTGCTTTGAATGCCGTTGTATATGTAGATTTTGTTTGTGTTTGCTTCGGACCTGGAATCGGACATAATCATAATTATTCACAATATACAACAGGATTGAATTCTTGTTATCTAAGGAAATGATTTTTAAAAAAGCTTACTCATAAGGATTTTTAACTCATAATAATTTTGCATACCAATTTCAAATGTAAACAATAAATATTCTCAGATATTTGTATTTTCACAATATTGTATTTAATGTTAAGTGATGACATTAGGATGTGGACATGGAAAGCGAACCTGATGAGTTTGTCTCATCCAATTACAGACAACACTTTTCTTGCACTCAAGCTCACCACATGTACTCACCAAAATAATAATTTTGTTGACTATCTGTCCGTCCATCTGTTTGTCCCCGTAACATCATGTAACGTCTGTAATTTCATTTGAATTCACGGCTAAAAAAATGAAATTAAACGGCCAGAGATGGGGCTTGCACCCCGGGCCACCAAACCCAAACCAGCCGTTCAAGGCATGTTGCTACAGCCGCCTCTCCGTGGAGCTCCAAAAAGATGCTATAAATATATACTAGGGCTTAGCAAAGACGCGAACCAATGTTATGTCACTTTTGATGGGTTGCAGCTAGTTATAAAGATTAACAAAATTCAAATACATATAAATATAGCTGCACAAAAATAAAGAACAAAAAAATACATACAATTAAAAAAATACATTATATATTTTGGGACTTAAAATGCGACCTCAATATAATCAAAGTGTCTAAGGCTTTATCATTTAGTGATGATTTTATGGTAGTCATTATTTTCACACATCACGAAAAACCATTCCGATTCCAAACTAACGAAAAGGTGGTGCTGATTTTATATCCTAGTATTTTTCTCGATTTACTCCATAATTTACTTTTAATAAAATCTTGGATAAATAATTAATATTTTGCATAATTAAATAATTTATTGTTGTTATAACACAAATAATTAATTTTTATAAAATGTATCTTTCACAACCATACAATAGTGCCGTCAGTGGGTACAGACTTATGTCATACTAGCTTAGCCGTAAGATGCATTGGTGTAGCGGGTTTTAATTAATCAAATAGATGCGGTTTTATCGAAATTCGTTAGGAGAGACAATCGTTCATTTGCGCGACTTATAATGTAACGAGATGCTGGAGATTTGGCCGGTGGATGAACAAAGAAATAGACACGAATACTGCAGTAAATATGAACAACAAATAAGGAGAAATCCTACCTTTTCAATTCTGGATGTTGGATAAGAAATCGAAATGCCTTTTTCTTCCTTTTCTCTTTATTCTTGGTCCAACTGCAACTCGAGATGACACAATCCACGGCTGCCGTATATTCCAATACAAGTGCTTATGCGGGTTATAAGATAATATTTCCTGAACAATGGTCCAAAAAACGAACTTTTAGGAGATGCGGTACAACGCGGTTTCTTCACTCAAGTCAGACAATTAACAGCTAACAGGTGATAATGCGGTAGGAATTAAAAATGCGATCGAGTCCATACAGGACCAGAGATGTCGCTAGGCGTATTGAAAAAAGGCGGAGGATGGAGAGGGAATTAATTAGAGATAAAGATAGGATTATAGGGACAGGATTGGTAGGCCTTCATCTTACTGAAGCTCCATTCACCACAACCATCGCCTCCATTTCTCCATATTTAACACTGGCCAAACCATGCATGATGACTCCATAATGGAAACATCATCAAATAGGAACAAGAGAAGGGTTTACTCCATCTCAAATTTATGATATTTTTATCTAGTATTGGACGTTTATACAACCATGCTACTCTGATTTCGAGAAACAATCAGTTTGACACAAAAAAACAAGAGCTGTGATAGTGTGAACAAAAATAAACCGTATCAAATCAATCAGTATTATAATACGCTTTACCTACAAGAACGGATAGACTACTGGCAAATTTTCAGATTATATTTGAAAATGGTGACAATTGACAGATACCTAATTATATATAAATAGATCACTTGTCTAAGACCACTAATGAGTTTAGACTACACGACTAGTTTCGACAACATCGGTAGTTGCCGTTTATAATTATAATGTCATACAAAGTTAACGCCAATTCAATAAATAATATGACAGATACCTAACTTTGCTGGCGTGTCATACATAGTGTGGCGCGGTAAGTATTTATACTTGTGTACGGCCGTTTGGCATTTGTCGGACTGGGACTGGTTGTTAGCCAGAGTTCATAAATATTGACGCACGCGTATGAGGCATTGGTCATAATTCTCGTTTCTTTGGTAACTCGAATATTGGTGAAGACTGACTTATCACCTAAACCATCATGGTGGGGCACTTTCGACATGTGGAACATTTTGATGTGTCATGTTCGCCATCACTGTTCTAATTAACCAAAACTTTTATGTGGTCCGAAGCGGGGTGTTGAAATATCCCAAATTATATTCATACAAACGAAAATGAAAAGTTTGTTACGAACGACGCGGCCACAACCGTCTAGCCGGACATCTCTCGTCCTAATGCTGGAATTAATTGTCGTTGATCTAGCATGCACACACGGTGCAAAGTTCATGTTTTTATCCATTAATTCGAGTGTCCAAGATATTGATTATGAAATTTTGAAATAAAAGAGCGTATCATTTTCCTGAAATTTTTTATGAATATACCCTCTTTTCTGGGTCAATTTCTACAAATACTACATTGCAAAAGTAAAATGGCTGTAGATAGAGTGAACAGAAAATATATTACACTAATAACATGAAGAAACAATCCTTAAATATCATAAATTTGAAGATGGAGTAAATCTTAAAAGACAAAAATTATGCATGTACCTATATATTCCTGTTCCTATTTGATTATGTTTCCATTATGGAGTCATTACGCATCTTACAGCTAAGCTAGTACGACACAAGTCAGTACCTACTGACGGCGCTATTTTATGATTGTGAAAGATAAATTTTTTATGATAAAACATTACTAAATTATTTAATTATGCAAAAATTGCTTATTTATCTAAGATTTCATTAAAAGTAAATTGTGGAGTAAATCGAGAAAAATGATACGAGGATTTAAAATCAATACCAACTATTTATGTATTAGTTTGGAATCCAAACGGTTTTTTGTGATGTGGGAAAATAATGACTAAAATAAGATCTTTAAACGATAAAGCCTTAGACACTTTGATCATATTGAGGTCGGATTTTATGTCTCAAATATCTAATGTATTTTTTTTAATTGTAGTATGTATTTTATTGTTCTTTATTTTTGTGCAGTTGCATTTATATTTGAATTTTGTTAATATTTTATAACTAGCTGCAACCAGTCAAAAATGACAGAACATTAGTCCGCGCCTTTGCTAAGCCTTAGTATATATTTATAGCAGCTTTTAGGCGCTCCAGGAAGAGGCGTCCCCGCAGCAACATGCGGTGAACGGCCGGTTTGGGTTTGGTGGCCCGGGGTTCAAGCCCCATCTCCGGGCATTTAATTTTGTTTTGGCTGAAATTACAGATGTTAAACGAAGTTACGGGGACAGACAGACGGACAGACGGTGAAATTATTATTTTTTATGTGCGTACAAAATGTGACAAATAAAACATCCGTTCCAACTTCTATATTTACAAATAATGTAAACATTTAAAAAACCATTTTCGATTCTAGGATCCAGGTGCCAGATTAAAAATTACCAGCACCGTAAACCCAGTTCTGAAAGCCCTAGTGGAATTCTCATCGAACAAAATACAATAAAACACTGTTCTACTAATTCGAACCCTGATAATTCGAAATTCACCATAATTCAAAAATATTAAAACCCACAAGTCCCAAAATGTTAATTTCATTGTAGATTAACCCCAATAATTTGAAAATCCTGTTAATTTGAAATCATTTTTATCCCCTTGCACCATAAACCAATACATTTTAGTTTGCATAATTCGATTTTTTTTAAATTTGACGAAATGGAAAAAAATATTTCGATATTTTCGCAAGTGAGAACAACAAATATGTTGACATCTACTTTAGTAATAGAAATGTTACGATCTTTGTATTAACATAATAAATATAGCTTTTTCGAAATGATTTCTTGAAAAATGCAAAAATACCAACATTTTTCTCAAAATTAATGGCTTTTTATGGAGTTTTAACATTTTTGGCAAAATGGCATGGCAATTTTTTTTTCGTACCTTAAATTTCGAATTAACGGAGATCCGCATAATTTGAAATGTTTTTTGGGTCTCTTGAATTTCGAATTAACGAGGTTCTACTGTATTAACTGAGACCATTCATTTGAGGTATGACCGCTTACATATACTAATTTGATTGTCTTTCTTAAATGGAAGGACCTATACCAAAACTCATTCTCCTTTCAATATATTTAAGTGTGATAAAAAGGTAAAATGACTTACAAAGCCAGAGCATTGATGGCATCCCCTGAAGTATGTATCCACTCGGCACAGTATGGTTCAAAATCCAGCTTGATCATGTTTATCATGTCTGCAAAAATACCAAACATTAACCAACATATTAAAAATTAAAAAATAAATAATAAGCACTATCAATTTTTGAGAACCAACAGAAGCTGGCATTAACATTTTCAATAATTAATGTAATTATAATAATAATTGATAATAATTTTCATTTCTCTAAGCTATTGATTGAGTCAGTCAGATCAAACACTAAAAAGACAGCAGTATGCGACAACATACCAATGAGATCTTGTTATAGACATATGTAATATAAAATGATTTTATGAAAAACATATAGATGGTTTTTTATTTTATACTGACAGTCCATGATCTGATTTAGTTATTAGTAATTTTCTGGAGATTGAGATTTAGTTATTATTTAAAATAGATAGATTGAATGTTAAAAGCCATTCTTGTGGTAGGGTGAGATGTTTAGAGTGAATATGTTTTACTCACAGGTCTAGAATGCAACTAAACAAACTTTAGAATGGTTGGCATTCATTATAATACACATTTACATTGGGGTGAGGCGATAGAAGGAGTGCCCATGTTTTGTAGTAAGAGGTCTTAAAAAGTGACCATGCGAAATTTAGTTTAGGCCTGTCGAAAGGTTTAGGATTGTAAACGGAACAAAGAAACATAGGCACAATATAAGATGTATTGTGTTCAGTATATAAATCCTATTTGCTATTATGGGATCTTAAGCATGGAAATGAATAAATTAATAACAGTAATATTGACGGTCCCTACGTATACTGTTGAATCTGCTAAATTTCTATTTTCATTTTACAATCTTAAACTATCTAATTTACTCTATATCTTTGGATAATGTTTAAGCTGTTACAGGTCAGCGTCGTGTACACACGACGGAGAGCGTACTGTAAGCATGGCTTGGGCATTGAATTGATTTAAAAAAATTGAATTTACCTTCTTTTCTTTTAACTTGTTCGGAAATATAGAGTAAATTGGATAATTAACGATAGTAAAATGAAAATACAATTTTTGCAGATTTAACAGTATACGTAGGAATTATCATTATCTTCCAAGAGCACATAAATTCACTCATCTGAGAAAAAAAGTGAGTGGAATTCGGTATTCGATAGAATGATGGTACAGCCTAAAATGGTGGCCTAAAAATGCTAAATAAAAATTGCTAATGCAGCATATTTTTTTGATGATGGGAGTAGAAGTGCTAAATACAAGGATTAGCATTTAATACTTATTCATCAGCCATTTTTCAAGATTAAGCAATTGATGCATATTTCATATACTCACCAAAATTAATGACATCGAATATTTTAACAGATTTATCACTGGATGCTGTGCAAAGATAAGTTCCATTACAATTTGAGGCCAGGGCAGTGATTGGACCCAAATGACTTCGGAAATGCTTCACAAATTCAATTTCCTGTTCAACCTTTTTCCAGAATTTGAGATGACCATCACAACTGGCCGTCACTACGAAATCTGTTTTGGTCACGACTACATGGGTGACTATATCCCTGTGCATGTAGCTTTTCTCATATGATTCAGAAGATGGCAAGTTTTCCAAGTATAACGACTCGTATTGTAAAACTAGAATTAATAAACATGCGAGCGTCAGCGCTAACTCGACAAATTTTAATAAATTCAATATCCATTCAGCTAAATATTTAGCATTTTATGTTACCTTTACGTTTTTTTTGAGGTTGGGTTTGGACTGCCTCAGAAGGCATCGGTCCGACCCAACCGCTGTCAGATTCGTCTCCGCTGTCATTAGCAGGCGTTTTGTGTTCCGAATCCGACATTTCTGACGTTTGAGTTACACTACTTACAATGACTCTAAAATAATACCCTCAGCATTGGTTTGCTTGATAAACAAACAAAACATCAAGCCCGGTCAAGGCCCACGGTGAAATTCGATTTTCGACGTTTCTCACAGCAGATGGCAGTTGACACACAATTCATAAAATTACGACAAAATTATCATCGTCATCAACGAAAATCAATTCAAAGGATGTGGTGAAGATAGTGATGGATTTTAATGAAATGTGTGTTTGTAATATGTTTATTTCTTGTTATTTCAAGTATCTTTCTAGAAATAATATATTTAATTTATCCTGTTTTATAACTACGCATAAATTTTTAAAGAATATGAAAATTTTCGTTTTTAGTAAAATATAACATGTTTGAGCAAAACATTTTTTCTAGTATATACGATAAACACATTTGTAACATTAATTTATTTGAACACTTGTGTATCACTAATTTATTTAATCACTTAGAGAATAATACAATCAACAATTATTTCATTATTTAAAAATAAATAAAAAATGTGTAGAAGATTTAGATTCAAAATGGTACACAGGTACCTAATTCGAATTCCTTTTGGCACGCTAATTACCGCAAGCCATATTTTTAAGAAAATTGTTATTATTATTTTATAGTTTTTATCGCAATATCATAAATAATATTTAAAAGATATCTCAAGTACAGGCTATATCTTTCTATAAGGATTTTTTTTGTAATAATTTTCTTTCGACTGAGGAAACTGTCACGAAAAGACACAATTTTTTTCCATAAATACAAACCTATACTAATTAAAACATACATTACTATATAAATTTAGATATCATTGATGCTTTCAGTTTAATTCAATAATCAATCGTAAAACAGAAATAATATGATGTTTTTTTTTAATGTAATCAATATAGAAGTATAAAAAATGTTTCCAGTTCCAAATGTTCGTAAAAGATTTTAATAAAATAGCGTTAATAAATCTGAGATATGCACATTTAAAATATAAAGCCGGATGCATAAATAATATCTGACTTTATTTAATAAAATCTAAATATGCATAATCGATAAACTTTTCGGCCTTCATCAATTTTTAATAACTTTTAGTCATATTTTATCAATTTGTGTTTTAACCATTAATCTTATAACCATATAGATATATATATGTCGTCGCGGAATTTTTATAAAATATTTTGAGTTCTACAATTTCTTTATAGACAATATTTAAATATATTTTACCTTTAAGGCAGCATTTGTAAAAAACGCATCGCTCGACTATTTTTTCGTCGACTTTAGTTGTATAATATGTCACCACAAAAAGCCCTTTTATTTTAACGGGATAATATAAAGCTTATGTTTACTCCTTAAGTCCATTCTAAATATTGGTGAAAGAATTGTTGAAATCGGATGAGTAGTTTCGGAAATTACCTCCTACATCCAAATTTACAAGTTTTACCTCTTTATATATTAATATAGATGGCTAATAAAATTGGCATCTTCTACGCAAGCTAATTGTATTTAAAATTAATGAAAAATGTATTTTTTTATAATTGTACTTTGAGCACGGATACCGAAATTTAGTTATTTAAACTCGAAATTTTTTGTCTGTTTGTCGACAAAATATTTTTATTCTATTTTTACATCTGCAATTTTATCAAATCTAGCTGCTCCCTGATAATAACCCATCTTGGATAAATTAGTGTTTATAAAGAGATTAAGTTGAGAAGGTGTTGAATTGTGTGACGCATACTAATAATTCGATGCACTGGTATAATTATTCCAAGAAAAAATGATATTTAAACATTCATAAGTAGGTAAGTAATTTAGAAAAACGTATACAGTTTGATTTATACACATCCCTTTTTAAATGTTCAGCAATGAAACCAACAGCGACATTTCGCGCGCATTCATATACATTCTTCCGTCCTTTGCCATTTCTCAGTGGACGGTAGCGGGCATTTTAGTGATCGACGCTTCTGTAATTTGGTGGTGTTATAGATTTAGCATAGTTATTCAGTTTTTATTACTGTTGACTTTGTTATAAATACTTTGTTATTTCATTTTACTATATTACATTAAGGTAAGCATATCGAATTTCTCCATATTTAACGTACCAATTGTCCTATACCGGTTACGAAAACACGTGGTTTTCACACAGCCAGATATTGATGAGCTGTAATCACTAAATCACCATAATTTGATTTCCGGCTGATTCCTCGTGCCAAATAATGTACTTTGTTCGAAAATGGTGTGCAAATCTGCATTTTGTCGAATGCTACGTGTATCGTTCGATGCATGTGTCATAAAAAGAGCGATGCAACGTACGGAGTACATTAACATTCCTACGTTCGCGTTTCTCCGTTGCATGTGACTTCTTCTTATTTCATCGCGAATTCCGAATATGCAGACAGTACGAGGCGATCATCAAACGATTGACACAATGTAGCGCGAATGCTTTCCTTTCAGTTAGTCTTCCGCGCTCCCCCTGACCAGGTTATGCATTTCATTTTATTTAAACTCTTGCGGCGTCGTGTTCTCTTTCACGTCATTACATTTAAATCAATTACTTAAAAACGTTTTCTCAGCGGATAAACGTATATTCTAATTTAATGCATTTGAAAATAATTAAAATAAATATATTTTTTTGACTTATTTTATCTCCACATGTTCCTTTTTCAAAAATGTGGGTTCTGTATGGTGATTGTGTTTTTTTTTAAAGACGTTTGATGTCTGATGGCGAGGACTATTTTTTAAACAAATTTTTAATTTTTACTTTTTGCCATATTATATTTTAGAAATCGAGGTTCTTTGAAGGATTTATCAAGAGATTGTATTCATATGCTCATGTAAGAACAGTTTAACACAAATATTTTTTTCTCATTCTGTTTTGCGGATTTTGCAAATGGTGCATGCAACAGGAAATTATATAAGCATAATATTTCTGAAATATTTGATTTGTAGCATTAAGAAATAGTTCACCTTTTTATGATGCCACATGTTTTCTTACCACCTCATGGTTTACACTGGGAAACCTTTATGAGGTAAAGTAAAGTAAACAATTCTAATAAATGTCTATTGATTAATATTATGCACTTTAATATGTATATACTTATAAAAATAGTAATATTTAATAAAAATCACTAGCTTAATCCATGAATGAGGGTGAAATTCTAAACATCATTTGTTTGCGCTAGAGCTTTTGTAGGTAAATGCGACGCTAACTACTTACATCAAATAATCTATATTGATTTATTGTAAATTTACACTCAAATAACGTAATTTTATAATTACCATTTATTTTATAATTTTTAACTGTGGTTTTTGTTGAAGGCGTTGGTTATAATTTTTAATATTTGATCCCCCATTTGAAAATAAAAGATAATTGTAATAATAAAACTTTCCTGGTGGGAAGACTGCTACGCACTGTGAAATGTATGGCAAGTTTTGATCGTTTCCCCATAAAAATGTCTTCATCTAAGCTAAATAATTTGTTACTTAAATTTAAAGTGTTGTATCTACAGTATGTTAAATCAGAAATTGAATGGTAATGTGGCATTATGGAAAAATTGACAAACAAAATTTTAAAATATCCTAACCAGGAGTTCAGCAGTGTCAAATTGGTTTATATGTTCATTTAAAGTACAGATTTTTGCGTTCTACACCAATAAAAAAAAGTTTATGTAAAAATTGATGCTTTTGACAAACTATTACTATAAACCAAGTTGATATAACAGGCCCTAATTCCCCCATATATATCCCTAGTGTGTTCTGTAAATGTACAAACTAAGAGTGTATTCAATATAATATAATTTGTATTACACACTTACCCATTTTTAAATGAGAATTTATTCTCGTGTTTAAAAGTGGGGGGTCAACTTTATTCAGTTAACTGGTGTATCAATCAAATTTCTATATCTAGACGCAGAAATCTCTCCCGGCATCGATAAAGTTTAGCAGAAGGTGGATCCCATCTGCCTAGTCTAGATATCGCTTGTGTTAATATTGCGTCAATTGTTCTCATCGTTTCCATTTTCCTTCAGACCACCAAACAGGATCAGCAACCATGAGTTCAACCGTCTGTTACAAATGCAGCCGTCCCGGGCATTTTGCCCGCGAGTGTACCCAAGCGGGGGGAACCGGGGGGGCTCCCGGCGGTGGCAAGGAGCGTGATGGAGGCTACCGCGGCGGAAGCAGCGATGGGGGATACAGCAGGGGTCGCGAAAAGTGCTACAAGTGCAACAGGCAGGGACATTTCGCTAGGGACTGCAAGGAGGAGGCGGATAGATGTTACAGGTTAGTGTTTTGGATTTCGGCGAGAAAATAGCTAAGTCAGTTTTCTCCTTCCCAGCCTCAACTATTAAGTTTAGTATGTTTTTCATCACTCTGAACTAATAATTGAGGTATCACTTAAAAATCACCAGATGTAATAATTCTAATATTTTTGGCATCTAGCTACCAACTAATGCCTCCGAGTGAGAGTGAGTTGTAAATAAATGAAAAATATGAGAGAATGTGGAGGAGACAAGAGGCTTGTGTAACACGAGGACAATGTTTCAGGTGTAACGGAACAGGGCATATAGCCCGTGACTGCACACAGAGCCCTGACGAGCCGTCGTGCTACAACTGCTCCAAGGTGGGACACATCTCCCGCAACTGCCCCGAGGCCGGGCAGGACCGCGAGGGTCGCTCCTCGCTGTCGTGCTACAACTGCAACAAGTCCGGCCACATCAGCCGCAACTGCCCCGATGGCGCCAAGACCTGCTACAACTGCAACAAGACCGGTCACATCAGCCGTGACTGTGATCTCAATGATCGGAACTAACGGCGCTGGCGCGTGACTTTAATTAGGGGTTCCGGTTTATTCTTTCAATTCAGCAAATTTTCGCGGTGTAGGCGGCTGTCACGAGGAGCGTGGCGCTCCGCTCATCACCCAGCAGGAGCCCCCGGAGCTTCAGTTCCAGGAGAGATTAGATCTTAAGTCAGTTAAAGGTGTAAGAAAATTTCAAAGTTATGTTTTTAATCATATTTTTGTGAAATAGACGGAATGGAGAACTATGTTGTACATGTTGAATTGTGCACTGCCCCCCCTTTTCCTGTACATGTCCGTTACTTATATATTTATATATTGACATATATATTTATACAAGACGAATCTTGCGCTTATGAGGATCATTGTGATCTGATGTCGGAGAGGGGAGAGGGGGAATCATTAATAATTATGTCGGGAGCCGAAGCGTTACATTTTATGAAATTACAGAGTATTTATATATTTTGTACAAATTGTTTTTTCAAAAGATAAAATCATATTGATTTATCTCCAACACTCACTGTGTTTCACTCTGACGGGAGGTGAGATGTGAGAGGGGGGAGTTCCTTCATTACTCTGGGGGCCGGCTGTTCACTTGCCCGTCACTTTTAGAACCCAACGGCTGTTTGCTAGCGCTTTACGCATTGCAAGGAAATACAAGCGCAACTGAACAGCCGGGCCTCGCATCCATGTATGGCTCAGAACCGGTTACTTCCCTCACTATCCGAAGTTCCTATCCCGAAGGAGGAGGGTTCAGTTGGGAGAGTTACAACTAAACATTCACCGCTAACTTATTTTACATTTTCTCCATGCAAGATGTGATGAAAAGTACACATAACTTTGGAAAATACATGTATTACATATTTGCTTAAATATTAGAACAGATGTAATATTTCTGTAATTGTCTACATCGTCTTAGCGCTGGCTGCGCTCAGCAGCTGGCCTTGCGTTCTTATCACTTGACGAGAACTTTGTTTAGTAAATACATTTTCCTTTTAATCTCATTCTGTTTTTTATCATATCTTACTACAATCATCACTGCTTGGAGCTACAGATATAAGTCCAGATACATACATGTATGGCAAGTATTTGATAGAGGTTTGTATTTACCAAAATTTTATCTTCGTCGAATTCCAGGTCAATGTCCCAATCTCATAATGTAATGCTATTTTACAATGGTAGCTTCTGCAAGAGTTAGTTTTTTTCCATTTTCAATTCTAGTTAATATTTAAACCGTCAAATGGTTGTGTTAGGGATTAATTTCGGCTACAAAACAGTCAAGTGTTTGGCTAGGTTATGTATGGGATTAAGGCCCCCATATCATGGTTCGTGCGCGGTACGAGGGTGTATTTTTGGTAATTATTTTCTTCAAATAAACGATACTTAGATTTTTTATTTAGTTTAAAACTCAGCATATACATATAGAAGACTATAAATTTTTATACTCTGATCTAAAGTATAGTTTGCGGTGAACGCTGCTTCTGAGAAGACACTGATGAAATTGTTGCTCGGCGGTTGGCCGCGATTAAGATATACGGTTCATCAGAAAAATAAAATATATTTATAAACTGGACATAGGCTTATAGCATCGCAGGGAATTTCAATATCTAAAAAAGAATGAAATGGCGGACCAGTGAATTTTATTTCTGATTTTCATGGAAAGTTTTCATCGTTCATAAAAAGAAAAATAGAAGGGGGCCCCTTCATAAAGAGATTTCTGCGTGGTGCCATAGACTGGATTTTTGAATAGTTTAAGCCTTGGTGCACGCAAATCTGATATATAGTTTTTTTTAATATGTTGTCAACCAGGTTGAAAAAGGTAGTTTTAAGAAAAACGCATTCAATATTTTGCCGAAGGATAATTCTAAAATGCAAACAATTTTTTTTGTTTGTCTTGTTTTTCAATGTTATTCCTGGGCCATACAGCAGCTCCCCAACACTCTGACTTTTCAATAAAAGGTGGCCAGGTAGACCCGTTCGACAGCCGCAGTGCGGTCGTGTGCTTTTCTAACGGTTTCACAAACCTTTGTATCTCTGTCAATTTTACAAATTTCTTTAAAACATTTGGTGAAAGCATTCTTATCAAATTCATCTTTCAGAAAATGAAAAAAAATACAAAATTTGTTTGTGGTTGGGGCCTTAAAATATACTATTTATGTTGAATCATTTTTACAACGTGTGAGGCATTAAGAACAGTCCGGCTTATTTATTCCAGTCAACTTTGCGAGAAGTGGAGCGACATTGCTGGACTGGCTCTTGTCGGAACTAAGAGTCTTAATTTGATTATTGGGATACGGTTCATGTACTGGTGAATAATTAAGCAAAACTTTCTGGGGGGTAGGATGGTAACTTGAATTATATTTTGCGCTGGTAAATGAGTAGGTAGATGGTTATTTTAGCAATTGACTCACCTGGTGATTTAGTGGTTGGAGTACCACTTCAGGAGATCAGAAAGTTTCATAGAACAAGCGTTTAGCTTGATTTCATAATACATAAGAATACTGAGTGATGTGTATTCCATGTTTGCATCTCTATGAAGAATGAAGAATGATGTCTTGGAGGTGAGTACTATTAACAGCTCCGGTTGGTGATATTGAAGTTGTGTCTGTGGTGTGACATTTGTTTTGGTTTGGGCAGTCCGGTTGACAACCGTTAAAAATTTTTTAACATCTGAAATACGATGCTTGAAATTGTACTAGTTTGAATTACCCATCATTGAAATTAATGTGACAATTTAAATTATAATCAGCAAAAGGTTGATAATCTTGTGTCCTCAGAGAAATCTTTAACCGTTATGTTACTACCTGAAATTTCTCACACTAATTGCTACCCAAGGTACCTGGGTACTCAGCCTGGATGGACGTTCTCACACACATTATTTCTGTTTTGTATATCAAAAATTGCTATTTAGACTGGGATCAAAGAGTTTTTTCGAAGGTCACTACTTCTCACAGCAACGTCCGTTTTCCCTTTATTTCCCTCCCTTTCAAATAATTTAAATAATGGAGATCCAAACGGATGATGGCGTTCATGAATAAAATTATTTGAAATCGAAAATGGGTGCCCGGGTAGTAACATAATGGTTAAATAATTACTCTAATGTTTGATTTGCAGTTTGTTTTATGAAGCTTGTACAATTGGTCTGAACACAATGACTTGATTCTGAATTGTTGCTGTGATTGCCAACATTTTCACACTAAATAAGGTTTATGAGCGTGTTTTACTTATATGAATGTGTTTTACTTTTATGAATGTGTTTTATTTACATGAATGTGTTTTAACATTTGTATGAAATTAAATTCAAGACACTAATATATTTTTTTAAATATGGTAGTACGAATCCTAGTAAACTGAGTAAATTTCTTTACAGTTTAAATTTATACACCTGTAGGTTGCTGTTTGATCGGTTTAGTCTTCCTATATCTACATACATATATTTAAAAAAATAAAATTTAATTTATCAGTTAGAAAATTTAGGTGTTGTGAGAGAAACCCAAGATTTTAATCTTCGCAAATTGGATTCAAATGTGCTGGTAGTCTTGTTATATATGATTATAATCAGCGAAGTACCTATTCTAAATAAAAAGGAAATGAAAATACTTAGCCCATTTTTTTCTCACTAAATATTGTAAAAAACACATTTAGAGTTATTTTGTCACTAATTACTCGAAATCATGATGGAGCTGTCGACTTGTCGCAATCAACACATGCCTACCGGACTATCCAATCGCTTGCATCGCACTGCATCATGAAGGTGACGAAGGGCCTCCTGATAATGGTTGTGTCTTGTGGTGTATGCTTGTTATAAACCGCTCCAAAGGAGTCAAAAGAAAATAGTTAGCATGATCTTGACATTGCTTCGGATTGTGGGGACCGCATTTTTGTTTTTGGGTTGTACCCATATATCTGTAACTTATCACCAGTGATTACGGTATTCAGGAAGTTAAGGTAACTCTTTTGTGCAGCATGTTACATGCGATTTTCAACAGAGTGCATCTGTTTTATCGTTAGCAGCTTCGGCACTTGGGGACACTCAAGCCCAAATCCTTCGTCATGAACTGATTCAACGCTTACCACACCTACGTGGTTCGCTGTTCTCTGATGTGCTACTGTCTTTGAAGCACCTTTGTACCACGTCTTTTTCCATAAGAAGCTCATAGCTCGTGATGTCTTCCCCGGTAGCCTGTTGGATCTTGTGTATCGTATCGTCAAGCTTTTAGCAAAATTTAATGCAATATTGCTGTTCTAGGTATTCTGTCATTTCACAACAATTGGCAGTCTGAAGGACACTAACTCATTTCTTCACTTAGAGGCTGACTGCTAGAGACTGACACTTTCTACGATGGTTGTGGGTGTGAAAAAATTCACACATATGCTTGAATGTTCCCTACACATTTCTACCAAAAGACATCTCTTGTCTTTCATTTGTTAGGGTGGAAAAAATAAAGGTCCAATATTATTTGAACACCTCGTACACCAGCTGAGAATGTATTATTTGATAAAGAGATGAATCAATATATATTATTGATGTCTCGCAAGGACGAAACTGTATTTTTATGGGAAATTAGGTAAAGAAGTCTTTGGGTGTACATGGGGCTTACGACCTATTGAACGGCTGGCTTAAGTGATCACTTTACACAATGTAATGTTCGCCATTTTCACCCATGATAGAATAATACCACGTCCTGCTCCTCTCGAAACTATACTGACAAAGTAAGTCAATGTGTGTGTTTTACAGATTTTAATTAGTAAATTAGTTTTTATTAAACTAATCATTTCTCACCACAAAGTGACTGTAATATCAATCAATAATACATATTATATTTGGTCCAATTCAGAAGATTTGTTGAATTCAGATGTTCGGAGTTGAAGAAATGTTCTGCCCCAGTCCAACGGTCAATTTGGCCTTGATTAACCAGGTGTATCGAGTTGACTGAAATTTATTACATAGTATGTATGTGCTTTTCTTAACACATAAAAAGATGGGGTCCTAAACCATTTTTGTTAAAATAATATTAATCGTTTCATGTGCTTGGGCTTCATCAGATAATATTGCAAGAAGATAATAACATTGCGCAAGAGAATTGCGGTAGGTAGCATTTGTAGATTCATTCACAATTTAGGTAGATGGGAGGAATTAAAAGCAACATTTTTTTACAAAATATATATTTGAATGGGTATTTGTAACATACATCTATCTATATATGACTATGATAAAGATCTGGATACCAGGTACATGAAAATACATATAGTTACATCATTATGGTACCAGATGCTAATAATTTATTTAGAAATTCGCTTTTTTTCATCTCTGAGAAGAGATTATGTAAATTAATGTACATACATATACAGTAAAATGTCTGCCATTTTACAAATTTCTAGAAATGAATGACATAAGTCTTTCTTAAAATACAAATATTATGGAGTCCCATGTGTAGTCAGAAAGTTATATAAAGTATGCAATAGTTTTTTTGGTAATGATTTCAAAGTTCAGCTATAAATGTCTGTTTTCTATTTTCATTTGGTTGATTAAACCATTCATGCATAAATTAATTTGATTTTGATCTAACTATAATTTTACTGACACACAGAGTTTCCTGGTTAAAACAAATAATATCAAAAAACACATCAACAAAAAACTTAGGTTAAGCTCAACAAATTTACTATCTTGGATTAGGTATTTAACTATAGGGAAAGTACATACATAAAAAGCGGCACTTCTATGTTGCAACACAATCCTAAAACGGTTTTGTTTTTTTTAAACTGATATTAATTATTCCTAGGGACTTAAGAGAACACAACTTTATAATCTAGCTTCAGGAACATTTAATAATGTCTGTTTGTGAAAACAATGAAAAATTCTTGGATCAGTTAAGGTATTGTAATGTAATTAAAATCAAGATATAAACATAAAATAATCTGATATACAGATGAAAATTACAAGTGGTTCAATCACCACATGCAATAAGTCTGAGTTTAGTTTGATTCACTATAAAGATTTCTTTGGAAATAAACAAAAACGAGGTGCACACGCTTTAGATTTCCCAGTACATAACTCAATATTCAGTACAACGAATTTTATTAACACGTTACCGTAATTAAAAGTCTATCTAATTACCTTTTAGAAAGAATAAATATCTAACACGGTACCCTATAGCATGTTGCATACATTAACAGGTTCTAGGGACATTTCATGTTTACTAATTGCAATTAAATAAGTACGCTAATTTCAATATAATAGTTTCTAACAAACAATAAAATGTAATATGCAATAACACAGATATACAGATATAATATATACTATAAATACATATATAGAGTGCTTTTTTCTAAAATCTTTGCCGGTATGTTTGTCAAATTTGAAATTTAGGTACACAGTAATACATAGAAATAAATGTGTTAATTCAAAAAATGTGAATGCTGTAAGTTCACATGTCTTTGTCTAAGCTAATTTCAAATATGGGTCATGTACATAGCTCATTCCCAACATGCACTGTTATTGCTGCGGGTATTGGCAGTAAGAAGATGGGATAACCATAGAGAAGATATACAACTGTATATTTTCTATGTCATGCATGTTGGCAATCTTTTTCCAGCGTTTCCTTCACGTGGCTACCTATAGCATATGTTTTAAGCCTCTGAATAATAATTTTCTATTACAAATAATATCTTTAATGACCTTGCTTGGTCCCTCCAGATGCTTTTACAAATTTTTAGTGCATACACAGATTCTGAAATGAAATAAAAGTTCAGCATGCTTATGATACTGGTTGGTACACACACCGGCTAAAAAAGGCGTTTAAATAAGTAACTTGATTGATACTACACAGATACATTTCAGAATGAAATTATGTACTTAGTCCTGTAGACTTGTATATTCATTTCTAAACACCAATTTAATCACTAAAAATAAATATAATTTTCTCCAAGTATTAAAGTTCAAACTCACATACGAATACAAATGCTAACACATAAAATCTGTCTACTTTTGTGCTTTTGAAGCAAAAGGCTCTCAATTTTGAACAAAAAGCGTAATAAGTATCTTAGGTTAAGAATCTGCTAATATCACAGGCAGATAAACATTTCTTCTCCGTAAAGTTTAATGATGGACCACAATGTTTTTATTATTTATAGATTTGAATGTACACATACTTAATAAGAAGGTGTTTTTACAAACAATTGTAGTCAAAATGCTACATAGTAAATTTGTGGGTCAAAAGTACAGACAATAATTATATCAATAGAAGACGGTTTTTAACATTCTCTGGTCCCTTTTTGTGCAGAATGGTATTGTGTAGAGTTTTAGGGTCGACTAATGACTTTTTGTTTATAAAAGGGTTAATTAAGGTTGTTAATACGACTTTTCACTTTCATCCGTGTGATTTTTCCATAGTGAAAGTTCCGTAGTGTGCAAGTTTGAATGTGAAAAATGAGATGTAAAAATACAATATGAATGATTTTACTTTGTATCTACCTATAATGTTTGATTTGAAAGCTTTTGCATGAAATATAAAGTTACGGTATGTTCATACAAGAGGGAAAAAACTATTAAATTTTATACATTCAGGAGACGGAACGTATTATCTATGCACAAGAACAATGTTACATTTCGAGCGATGCATTCAGATGAAGATATCTTCCCTTTTCATCGAAATTTTTAATAAATATTTATACTTTTAAAAATTAATGTCAAACAATACTACCCACATTACAAATTTGTAAATAAGTGATCCGTGAAAAATGCCCCAAAAAGAATATATCGTAGGTGTTTCTTATTTTTTTGTATTTTTTGCTGTACAAATTAGAAAAAGTGTCCAACTAAATTTAACTGAGCAAACTCTCAAGAAGTGTCAGAAATATTTTATCTTAATGGTTGCCAATTCCAATGTATCTACGTATGTACAATTTTTAAATTGGTTAATATTGATCTTGTGTTTTCTGGATGGCTGCCCAAGTGTTGCCATACACAAAAATGTGGTGCGAAAATGACCTTCATTTTTAAGCATTTATTTACTTTAAAAATTGTTAAACACAAAGATACCAACAAAAATGTTTGCCAAGTGATTTTTAATATTGTTCAATCATTGAACAGCTGCAACTTGTATCTCCTAGTAACTAAATTTCTTTGGGAGTCAGTACGTCTGGTATAAGTATTTTCTAAATGACTTTGCAGTATGTAATATACACTTTCAAACTGATTTGCTATTTATTTTCGTTATTATTGGGTTATTTATATACTATATATAGGTATATTATGTACTATACCTACATGTAGACTAAAAACAAAAAATTATTTTATTTAATTAACTATACTTTATTTATAAAGTAGTAAAAACTTGCAGATTAAAGATGAAAACAGTCTGAACGAAATGAATATGTTGAGAAATAGTAAAGTTCAAAATGAGGTGCTAAGAAAATAAGTCAAACGTAATGTATACAATCCCTCACCACACACAAGAATCTTAATTCTTTGTGGTGAGGTATATAACATATAAAAATGATTTGATTGTTAATATATGTTAGTTATTATTGTTATAAAATAAATTATATATAGGTATTATCTATTTAATAAATAAAAAATTAATATATTTTTTTTAAATAGGTAATTGTAATATGAAAGATCAAGTAGGTACCTAATTGCCAAATTAAAACTGGATATTTCGATTGATGTAAGGGACAATTATTGATATAATGTAGATTTGGTATACTGAATTCAAATAAAAAAACAAACATGAAAGCATGAGTGGTAGTACGTCAGGATAAAAGATAATGGTTTTCGATCGTGTTTTACCGGTTGTGATATCATCGGAAGGAGGTTAATGGTGATGGTAAGTTTGTTAATTTTTCCGTTCTTTCTGTCCACTCATATTTCTTCCAATATTAAAAAATAACACTTATGTTTGTACATAAAAGAGATATTTCATCTTAGTAGAGGCCAGCATACTAAATGCGTCATTCCATTTGATGTACAAAATATTATAGGCATGTTTCTTGCGTGTACACCCACCGTATAAGTACATGGTTTCTCATTAACTGTTATAAGAGTGAAAAATCATTTTTTACATATTTAAAACACACAGTAGAACCTCGTTAATTTGATATTCAAGGGACCAAATAGAAAACATTTCAGATTATTTCGAAAATCGGGTCTTAAAATTATTTTGAATTGCAAATTATTTATCAGGGTAAATTAACTATGAAATTAACAATTTGGGGGTTGTGTATTTCTAAAATTTCGAATTATGTCTAATTTCGAAATAGTTTTGGCGATATGAGACATAAAACCTTTATTTTTGTTTGTTTGGCCACTATCTCAACAGATAGCTTGGGAACAATCAATTTTATCATTGTTAAATAAACTATGTAGTTATAAGTAGGTAGTATAGAGTACTTTCTCTTTAAATTTTAGATAACCATTTCTGCTATGGTTGGCAGACTCAATCGACAAAAGTCTATTAAATGTTATAACTAGCAAAATTTAAACTTGTTTTGTTATATTGTATGGATAAGGATAGAGGAAGTTTTTTGTTGGCACATTCATATAACTGAAATGTATATATGCTTATACGTATATATTGTACATATGTATATTTTAGTGAGAATAAATATTTATCTTCATATACCCAACAGTCTGTTGAAGGATCATCAGGGACCATCATAAACAAATTTACAATAATGTAATCCAAAATATTGATATCAAACTACATAAACAATGAATTGAATCATGATAATTCTTATTGGTTACCATATTTATTTTGTCATTAATGGATTATGAATAAAATTGTATTTCAAAAATACTTGCTCTCCTACTTACATTCCATTAATGCAAGTGGGATGTGAAAAAATAATATGCGGCAGTATTAGGAACAAATCAATTTAATGTGAAAAATAATAGAATTTTATTGTTTTTAATGCCCATTTTTTTCATGACCAGACATCTAATGATTTTTTTTATACTAAAAAGATAGATAGATATAATACAAAATAACCGGAAAAAAATTATATGATTTTGTGAACATATATTCATCAATTGTTTTTATTTAATTTGGTGTGATAAGAAAATTTAATGAATAGTCATATAAAACATGTCACTTCCTCTTGTCTCTGATTCTTTTTTGTCACAGAGTAAGTTCGGGTAAAGGTTCATTATAACGTCCGTGTCCGAGAGTCAACTAATATAGTTAAAATATATTCTGACCAAGTAGCATTTAGTAATCACATTTATATATATAGTAAAACCTCGTTAATTCGAAATTCAAAGGAACCAAAAAGAACATTTTGAAATATCCGGGACCCCATTAATTCGAAATTCAAGGTACAAAAATAATTTCAAATCGCGATACAATTGTGAAATTCGCCAAAGATCGTAAAACTCATGAAAAAAGTCATTAATTTAGTGAAAAACGTCTATGTTTTTCAGGAAATCATATCGAAAACGCAATATTTATTATGCTAATACGAAGACCGCGACATTTCTATTACTTAAGTACCCAATATAAATATATTTGTTGTTCTCACTTGCGAAAACAATCGAAATATTTTTTTCAAATTTCGAATTAAGTGAACTAAAATATATTGATTTGTGGTGCAAGAGGTTGAAAATTATTTCGAATTACTAATTACCAGGGTTTTCGAATTATCGGGGTTAATCTGCTATGAAATTAATATTTTGGGACTTGTGTGTTTTGAAATTTTCGAATTATGACGAATTTAGAATTATCAGGGTTTTATTGTAGTAACATTTGTCCCCTTTTCAATAACTTGTATCTCTCCAACACAAAATTTTAAAAGATGAAATATACACAACATATCTTGAAAATGACAAATGTATCATAAGATAGTTTCTGCCACAAAATAAATAAAAAGTAGAAAATTTAGGGATATTCCTTAAAGAGATTTATCTGATACCAATGCGGACAATAATATTGGCACAAAATAAATGATGTATCAGATCATTGTCACATGATACTAAACGTGACCTTGGAACAACTCAGTTGAGGTATCATCTGACACTGATAAAATTATTATCTTTTGAAAACAGTGATACGCATCAAATTAACAAGTACATTAGAATAACAAGACAAAGTTCAATTTTAGTAGTATTTGTAATATTTTTTGTAACAACAAAGTATATGGTGACATCTTTGTAAGAATTTCACATTATGGGCGATGAAATAAACCAAAAGCTGAATATTTCCGTATGATGTAAACATCAGATGACATCTTGTTGCTCCAAAGGCACATAAGTACGTGGCAGCTTCCATAAATGACGTCACCATTTAATGATGATGGGGAAGGGGGTCAGTTGAATTGTGACAGTGTGTGACAGGGCGTGGGGGTAGGGGGTCTTTTTAGCATTTTAGCAACATCGCATATTGTTGCCTTTGTAAATCAAAATAATTTTGGTTCTGTCGCGATATACGGGGGGAGGAAGGATTTGGCATTGTGACGTAATGTGAAAATTTCCCGAAAACACTGTGAAATTATTTATATAAGCTGCCTGTAAATCAACAATTAATAATTGTTCAATTATAAATTTTTATAGATTTCAGAGTCAGTAGATTTAACCCACATGGTTTTAACAGAATACATACTAAGCAGCTGCGCAGAGTCATATAACAGTATATGTATATGTACATTTAATTTGGCACATTACAGAGACAATAATTGTCGAGAAAATTTTTTAAATAAAAAAAATATTTTTACAATGTATTTATCGTAAAATTATGTATATAATAATTTGCTATACCATATTAGTCCGATAGGGAGCTCATAATTAAACAAATAAATAACTAGATTTCGGGAAAATAAAAGCTCAAGAGAAATTACTTTTTGTGTACATTAAAAAATCATATTGTGACAGCAGTTTGCGTTGCAAAGATTTATTTATCTTTTTGTATTGAATTCAATCCCAAATATTTTTAGAGTCATGTTTTATTTCTGAACTGTAGAAGTATGTTTGTCCAACATGCTTTTCCTTTTTATATACAGGATATCTTGTAGCTAGAGAAAAACTTGAGGGGAGTTTTCTTCATTTAGTTTTGAATAGACTTTACTTTACGTGTACTTTAGGTGAAAAGAGAACAGTTATGGAGATAAGCAACATTAATGAAAGCATTTTTTTCTTAATATTTACTTTCTTAAAATGTTGGACCGTCACTACAGTGACAATAATATGGAATACTGAAAATTCATTTGCTTTGTTATAGATTAAATAAATTGATAAACCCTTGTGGAAATTGGAAAAATATATTTTGTAAGAAATTTGTAATTTTATTTGTTTTGTCCATATAAGTTATAAGCGGTTCAATGTTTTACAGAAACTAAGGGCTGGTTTTATTATCTTGGATAACAGTAACCTTTCTAAAAACCATAGATTTTTACAAAAATGGTTTGTTTGATTGTGGAAATGTCGATGGTTTAAGTGAAAGATTACATACTATAAACCAAGTTCAGCAACCGGCCCTAAGTCAGAAATATTGTAAAAAGCAAACTTTGATGACATTTCACTCAAAATATAAATAATGCATAATTCCTATTCAAAGTTAAATCACGAAGACTCCTCCCAAGTATGTGCTATGAGACATTATATGTATATTTGACAAAAGTGATAATTTTCTGTGTAGAGTTTTTTAGTCTGTACAACCACAAGTTTCAACATCTCTGATAAACATTTTGGGTCCCATTACTGTTTTAATTTTATTATTACAGTAGAACCTCATTAATTCAAAATTCAAGGGGCCCAAAAAGAACATTTTGAATTATGCAGAACCCCTTTAATTCAAAATTCAAGAAAAAAAAAATCGTAATCTGATTGCGAAATTAGCCAAAAATCGTAAAACTGGTGAGAAAGCTATTCATTTTTTGAAAAACATTTGTATTTTTGCATATTTCAAGAAATCATTTCGAAAACGAAATATTTAACAAGTTAATACAAAGATCGCGACATTTCTAATACTAAAGTTCCCGTTATTGACATATTTGTTGTTGAAATATTTTTTCAATTTGGTCAATTATCAAAATATTTCAAATTATATGAACTAAAATGTATTGTTTTATGACGCAAGGGGCTAAAAATTATTTCGAGTTATGAATTACCGGGGTTTTCAAATTATCAGGGTGAATTTACTACGAAATTAACATTTTGGGACTTTTTGGTCTTCAAAATTTCAAATTCAAATGCATTTGCAATTTGTAGAACACTTGTGTTGGCGACTAATCTTCCACAGGTGCTTTGCTAATTTTTTAAAGCAGATTTGTTAGCAGCGTGCGTAAAATTCTTAACTAGACTCATTTAGCAGAGCGATACATGTGCAGCGGTATTTGTCCAACCCAGTGTCATGTACCTATCGCTTGATTCAAAGTTTTGCTTGTATTAATTAACACAATAAAAATATCCGCGATATAAACGAAGGGGTCGAGCTAGAGACACGGTGACACCACATCAGTCGGGCCTCTGCAGTAACACCAGGCAGACCGCCGCACGTCGTCTATTTCTTTGTTCATTATTATTCATTATTGTACATCCTTATTTGCTCTCGGGGCATATCTCCGAAAATAAATAAACATTAACAACAGAACACTCTTTCATTCCATCAACCACGAACTTTCCATACATATTTTCAATTTTAGACCATAGTGCCTATCGATGTTCACCAGATAATTGTTAATTTTGAGTGCCCCTTGACAAGCCATGCTTGTCTTTCCTAGGAATTTCAGAGCAAATACTAAATTATGGCTAGTATCTAATAAGTAGGTACGCAAGTCTCTTTTTGACCGAGTTTATTTGCTTGTTTATGCTCAACTTTTTAACAATGTTTGAACATATGCTTTATCGCTTGATATTCGAGCCTATAAACACCACCCCTTATTACGTAGTCTCAAAAGGTCAGAGATTCAGTAGTATAGCATTCATGGCAGTATAGCATAGAAAACTCTACACAGAAGATTCCGAGTGGTAACGAAAACACGCTATGGAATGAAGTGCTCACAAATTATTTTCAAACTTCTGATATGATGCCATCACAAAGGATTCTTGATTCGTACCTCCTTGAGCATTTGCGAAGTGTGTTGAAGACCTTTTTATTTAAAAAATGACAATGATGGATTAAAAATCATAAATAAATTCCATTTGTAAAAAAGTACTTTCATTCTGTACAGTTATAAAGAACCAAAATTAGCCGATAATAATTCTTTGCATATTATTTGTCAATGAAAACTCTTCAAGCAAAATAGTTAATTAACCTGTTGGCTTTTTGGGATCATAACATTGTGTCCATAACTTATCAGCTTACATTACACACGTATATATATATATATATATTCAATTTAAAATTAAAAAATTCGTTATAAATAGTTGGCTACAAATGATTAGGTATACTCATTAGAAAATAATATAAAATATTACCTACTACATAGTAGGTACATATTTATAAATATATTTATATTTTCAAAAAGACCATTGGTTATAAATATGTAATATACAAATTAATACATGTAATGTACATTATTCAATGTTGACTTATGTAATATCATTATAAAAAACAATGCTAAGATTTTTAGACAAACACTATAAATGTTAAATAATTTTTATAAGTCTAATGTTAAGTATAGGATGAATGGCAATAAGGTATTATAAATATAATAAATACAAAAACCAAACGACAGGAAGGCACTACATCAATTATTTAGTTAATTTCAAACAAACCAACGATGCAACAATACGTTAGTTAGTCTCCTCTTATTACTACCGGGGGTATGTTAGTTTTCATTAGTTAGAACACTCGGTTACATAAATAGAAACAAAACAATATTTGAAGTAAGTCGACACGTACGGAGACTATGTCTCAATTAAAGGCTCAATATGTTGGACAATATCAATTCACAATAATTACAAACACCTATAAAGTTTAAAAAGGTAAAAATTTAAATCCTACACTGACGTTTTAATAATTGAGGACACGGTACAGATGAATCAAGTCTGCGCAGTTTTCAAGATGTCGTATAAAATTGACCCTTATCACGTATTTACAAATTCATTTCTACCTTTACATTATTTTGCAAGAATAGAAAAATACGATGAAACCAATATAGACTAATTATGTTTTCTAATATCAAAGGGGAAAGCAGCGAGTCCTTTTATGAACGGCAACGGAGCTCGAGTCTCTAACTTTTTTTACCTTGAACAACATCGACTTTTCTCTTCTGACGGACAATTCTGGTAAATCGCGCACTTTGTCATAGTGGTCAGACACTTTATCACTTTCCATAAATGTAGTTTCCACGTTCTGTATGCTATTATCACTGTTGTTTGACAATTTCCGGGGGTAGAACGGTTCCAGCTTATGCATGGATGGGCGGCTGCATATGTTGATTTCTTCCTGGATTATCAGGGAATTGTTTTTACTTATTGGAGATTCTGAAAAATTTGTGGAATCTGATTTGGCTTCCATAGCTTGTTCTATTACTGGAGAAAGAGTTCTTTCCGTAAACTCGAAATGTGATTCTGTAACGTTTTGGTCAAAACTGAGTTGGTCAAATTTTTCGATAAATATTTCAGGAATATTATCCATTATGATGCTAACTGGTTCTTCCTCCAGTGTTGTGGAGCCACTGCGAGTCAGCACCTGGAGGGGTATTTCGTCTCGTTTTGATTTATTTTGAACCGTGTCCGTATACTTTGATGAATCATCTTTGGAAGAAATTTTCTCTGGAGAAACAAACACCGAATCTGAGTAGTAGCTCTTAGTATCGAAGTTTGAAGGGTTTGTCCCGTCTGGAGAGGATACAGAAACAAATTTACTAGTGTTAGGACTTTCGTCATCAATAGGCCGAAAGTCAAGATTAGTTAGGTCAAAAACTGGTCTATTTTTGTACGTAAAGTCACGTTTGATTGATGATCTTTTTGATCTAATACCTGAAGAAAAACATGGTTCATAGATATCTGAAAGACTTGTTCTATCAGAACGGGGTTCTTCGTAAAGTGTTAGATTTCTTGTTTCAGTTGCGTCTGATGGAGAGTCGTCTTGATTAGAAAGGTCTTCGATATTTGATATATCTGGAACATCAAAAGTGAATTGGGTTCCATCTTTATCTGGACTAAGTAAGGGCGCCGATTGAGAGTGATCTTTCATATTGAGAGATTCTAAAGAGTCATCAATTTCATAGTCTATGATATCTGTTATTTCCGGTGGTAATGAAAATGGAACATCAAAACTAAAGTGCGTTCTGTGGTGTTTTTCTGTATGAATTCTGCTGGTAGGAGATCTGTAAGAAATGTCTGTCGAGTAATCAAATCTTTTGCAGGCGTGGATGCTGTCCATTTTCTTTGTGGCATTGTTTTTCTTAATAGCACCTAAACTCAACGATATTTCTTTATGGGCTCTGCTTGAATACTCTTGGTCCATAGGTGGTTGTTCATCGCTGGTTGTACTTTTTACCTGTACTGTTAAGTGCGACGATTCTAATGATTTGCTGTACTGGTAACATTCTTCATTTCTTCTACAGCACATGGAGTATTCTCCATTATCACTTTCGTGTCCATAAAGAGATACAAAATCTTCGGAGCAAAATTTTTCAAAAAGCTCTTGTGAACTCAGTCGGGCTGAACCAGTTTTATTGTAAAATGCTTCAGTCGGCGAACGATCGTACAAGGCGTTAGCGCTAGATCGTTTCGGTTTTTCCGCTTTACTTAATTTATAAAATTTACCTAAATGTTTTTCAAATAAACCTCCGGAAGCACTGCCACCGGAGTCTGTAGTTTTTTCACCTAAAGAACTAACACTTTTTTGGTCGTGTCTCTTTTTGGCAATAATTCTATCGGAGGACGTTCCTCTCATACGTGTCGACCTGAACGAGTTATGTTTATCATAAGTCACCTTATCACTAGGGTTAATCACATCTTCAACTGTTAGTACATTAGTTTCGGACAAGCTAGATTTATCACGGTTACGCTTAGCACACGTTAGTTCACACTCGTGGTCGCATCTGACCACTCTGGGGGCATCGGGGACGTAGGTGTGGTCCTCCTGCGATCTATGCAAGTCTTCCGCCACCGGAGAAGATGCGGGGGAAGGGGAGTCTGGGGGATAGACAGATTGATCGATGCGGATGGACTTCCTCAGAGGAGGGCGTGCCCTACGAGGAGGACCCTGGGTGAAGCGGAAGCGGGGAGGGCAGTCCACCGTGTAGCTGTGGGCCAGGGAGCGCGTGGCGCGGGGCGCAGGGTCCAGGGAAGCCCCCTGACGAAGAGGGCGTCTCCTGCCCGTCCCCTCGTCGGGAGTGAGGGGCAGAGCCGCTCCGCGACCAAACTCGATAAACCAAAGCTCGTCCTTTAGGTCGCACTCTCACTTCTTCTCCTTCATGTCTTTGTTGAGGTAGTGCAGCACGTAGTGGAGGACCAAGTCGTAGCAGTACTTGTACTCCGTCTGTAACAAATTTACATAGCCTGTATGCCATAATATTCTCTAGGTATATATGATATAGATTTAATATTTGGTGTACCTAGGTTTATATACATACTCACACTATAAGTTATAATAACCTGTAACAGGTTATTGTGCATATTATCACAATATAATATCACTTGATATTCAACGTAATATAATTTTTCGTTTAAGTAGAAGGACAAAATCATCACAGAAAGTATCATTAGAATTATTTAAATCAGCATTTGATTTTAAAATCGTTTCATTAAAATGTTTAATTATTTTTAATATCAGCTGTATGATTTGTCTAACCATATTTTCTATTAGTTGTGGGCGATGTCTTCTGACAGTCTTGACCGCTTGGAAGATGTCGACTTCCCCGTGCTGGATAACTTGTTCAATGCAGGCGTTGGCTGCGCAGTAGACTCCAGCTCGGCTTCTTCCATCACTGGAAGCATTCAGTGTTCATTGATGAATTGACATTGGCAAAATAAAATCTGACATTCAACAAATTAGGAGTGGAGTTCTATTGTGACTATGGTCGTGATCTTCCATTGGAATCTCATGAAGCCGCTAAGAAGAAAACTGAACGAATTAAGGAATATAATAACACATATTTAGTTATTATTTAATATTTTGTATGCATACAATGGCAGGTTCATTGCCAGTTGCAATTTTTTTCCAACCAACCACATGATTTAGTAGAATAATTGAAACATACTGTCTGGTATCTGATATATCTGATCTGGTACACAAATAGAGACAAAATTAACTCCATGATAATGAAACGAACAGGAGATGGATGGTTACTTTTAAAGAAAAAGTGGTGGTTACGAGACAATATTCCCTATACTATTTCTGGGCCACAAAATTTGCTCCGCGACCAAAACTTTACAGTCTAAAATGAACTAAATATTTCAGGGGTGGTTTTCAGTTTAACTATAAAATATAAGTTACTGAATCCCTAACATATTTTGATTTGAAATACTTAACACATGGATGCAAAATAGCCTGGAATGGTGGAGAAGGATCTTGAGAGTAGGAAGAAAACACTGAGTTGGAAGAAAACAGTGTATCTGTACCTACTGTTCGAGAATGCTATTGCTGCCACTCCAGTAATGCAACTAGATGGAGAAACAATACTAAATAGTGACTCATTTAAATATCTTGAATCATCAATCACTTACAAACCAAATTATTACAAACCAAAACCATCACAAAATACTCTTCACATACGTGTGACTTCAACTAAACGGTAGTATGCACTGAAGTTTAGATCCATGATGGGAGTTCTATGTAATCCAAAACTGCCATTAAAATTGAAAGGGAAAGTATACTAGACAATTGTTAGATTCACCCTCCTCCATGACTCCGAATCCTGGACTATGTACAATATCTACAATAGGTAGCTAGAAACAACGGAAATGCGCACGCTAAGACAGTCACGTGGAGTGTCCTTAAGAGACAAAATAAAAAGTTCACGCATTTATAGAAGCCTGGGTGTCGCAATAGCTAGATGAAGGAAAGGCAAATCAGCTAGTATCGCCACGTTGGACGCAGAGCAACCGGTCACATGGTTAACCAGGCGATCTCCATTGACCTTCTCCGAATTACATCCAGTGGAAGATCAAACAATTCATGAGTGGGCAAAGGGATGGTCAGATGCAGAGGCATGGATCGGGTGAAGTTATCCAGGACAGAATAACGTACATCCTAAGCAGGAGGAGACCTGACCCCAAAAGTCGACGATGACAGTGAGTTGGGATGAAGCTAGGGAGAAGATAAGCTTATATTATGTATAGGGCTATATCCATATTCAAATTTTTTGAAAGTAATTTGTTTACTGATTTTTTTGAATTCTCATAAATGTTTGGGAGAAATTTTAGGAGATATTTTAAGATGAAAGTATGTGAAGCTCGCATACAATCCGAGTATAGCCGTGTTAGGTCATAAGCATAGTCGAGGCTAGTAATCTATGAAGAACTTTAATTATGAACTTACGGTGAGACAACACAGACCGGTCCATAGTCTGTTCTTTGTCTCCAGCGTTCCACCATGTTCATGAGCTCCACCAGGGAGTTGGTGGAGGTCGGCACCTTGTGTCCCATCGGCCAGCAAGTCAGTTGAAACAGCTGAACAGTTTTCGGAGGCGCCTTCACGCCGGCCATCAGCTCCGTTAGGGAGACAATCTGGAGACAGGAATAGGTACCAAATGAGATATTTGTATATTTTTGATTTATGACAAGAGCAGTATGTCGGAGCAAGGTATTTTGGCAGATGCTGTATGAACTGTGCAAACAAGTTTATTTTAGAGAGACTGATCTGATAGATAATTCATTTAAGTACAAGTCTTTATGAAATAGACATGTTACAAGTATAATTTTTTGCGATCATAAATTTGAAAACATTTTAAAGATTCCTTTTCATGTGGTGGAAAAAAATCTGAAACACATAAATATAGATAAAGTAATAAAATGTTTCAATCGACAATTGAGGAGAGTGAACAAAGTACTTTAGATCTATTGTGCAGATGTAAAGTACATGGCTCCCAAGGTCAACGATAATGTACGTAAAAATATGAATCTGGTTGTATGTTTGAACGAATGAAATATTCATGGAAGCTATACAATTAATATTTTGTTGTGTACAATTGAATGAAATGTATAATATACTCTGCTCAGCTCTGGGTCAACAATGAATATGTGCATCATCTGACTTGTTATCAAAAAATGTGTTTTTTTAATGTAAATAGTGACAATAATTAAAGATTTTAAACTATATTAGAAGTATTGTGGGTTTGTGATTGTTTATAGATGGTATTTTTCACCGGAGATAAGCTCCTGGAGCAAGGGAAGATGCACAAACAAAAAAACACAAAGAGCGAAAAATGTCTGTGGGCATGCATCGGAGTTCCGCCTGATCCGATTTGAAGGTCTATTCGAGTTGGGAGCGTACCAAGAAGTGACGATTAAACCGTTATTTTAACTGATTATTTTCCGTACAGTTATTTGGGATGTGTATCTGATTGTATAGTTGATTCATAACTAAGATATAGTTGTTGTCTAGTACGATGGTTGCCTGTCGAATTGCAAAAAATCAGTTGCCAATCATCGGCGCAATCAGATACAAATCTCAAATAACGGTTAGTGTGTCACCTGTTAAAAAAAATACCATCACTATAGCTTGCCCAACGTAAATTTTCGTGCGGCGACTTTGGAAATAAAACTCGCCCCGCCCGCACACGGCGGTAACCTCTCGCCCTGTCATTCAGTTCATTCTCGTATTTGAGCGTGAGCTGTGACATCTTGATTTCCAAAATACACTGAATTATTATGTCCATAACATCCAAAACAGTCCGGGATGGTGCAAGAACAATTGCCAATGATGTATTAAAGTTTTGCGAAGCTGAAAAAGCAAATATGGACCGATATTACCGTTTGACAGGTTGACATTTTATTAGTGTTGCCCGCCCAAATTTCTACTAAAGGCTCCGACACCGGTCACCGGACATTCTGTACATTATGTATTGTATAATAAATTTACACCCTGGCAACTTCTGTTACGCGACAGGGACGCCCTCCGTCGCACGCCAATTTATACTGGTACCTACGTCTATAGTATAAGGTACTGAAAAAAAATTGTCTAGCGATTCTCACCATTCCGGCTTACAGTTTGATAGATAGATGATACGTGCAAATAACGTAATAAATAATAATAAAAATCTGGGACGGACGGCGACGTGCGTAATTAAGCGCACACGGAGACAATTGGGTGTAAAGTTACATCTGGGAAGATAAGCCGAGATCGGACCTCCTCGTACAAGTATGAACTGAGTCACTGCAGTAGCATTGTCATATTTTTAGGAACAACTGTTGATTTAAAAACAATAAAATTTATGATGGATAAACTGGACAAAATGACAGCCAACGCTTTGAAGATCTATATCTCAGTTTGATGTAAATATACCATTTTGCTTCAAGGGCAAGGATGTGAAAAAACGCACAGATATCAGCAGGTTTACCTTTTTGTTGATTCGGAAGACCCAGGTTTTGATGTTGGTGTAGTGGTTGTGCGAGACGTGGTCGATGGTGAACACTGGTCCGTACTTCTTGGAGTGTCTCCCGTCAGGCCAGAAGGCGGGGTACTGTTGCTGCAAATCATAAAGCAACATGTTAATATCGGAAAACAGTGGACCCTCAATATTCGTCAAAGTTGATATTCGCCCGTAAAGTCCACATTCGTTTCAACTGCTAGTGCTGAAATTAAGAAATGGCTTCTTATAGATGTCTCACAGAGACGAAGCAGGGAAATATGGAAATAATATGGGAATGTGGTATGGTGAGTAGGAAAGTATTTCGGCGTTTATAGAGCGTACGACCTGTCATGTGACTGGCTTAAATAACTTTATATTTATGTATTTATATATAAATAGCTTATCTCGGTAAGACATCTGCAATAAATGTTGATAAATGATATATAAATAAGTCCTCTCTGGAAACAAAATCCAGTAATTGTGTTAATGAAAAAAATAAAAAAATATAACAAGGAATGTTTGTTTACTTGGGCCAAAATGGAGAATTTCGTCGAATAATGGGATATAAATATCGCTGTATTTAATCAGCGCATCAATTTATTTGATGACGATGTGTTTGGATACTTTCGGAAAATTAAAAAAAAAACACAACAATCAACATTGAATAAGTTATTTAAAAAACGAATCGTCTGAATTATATTAAATTAAATTATGATTCTTCCAGTCGGGTGGGAATTTTTTTCTCTCCTCACAACCAATCCGCAAACGTAACATAAAAGCAAAAGCAGCATTTTGTAGAGAAGAACATTTTCTTTCTAGAACCTTTACCGATTTGTTTCACTTTGGGCGCGCATTTTATAATTATAAAAAAAATTAACACTACTTATGTTAACACCTAATAGTAAGAGCTTTGATGTGGCACGTATTCCATGTATGTATCTCTATTTACAATAAAGAAAAGATTAAAATATTGTCACGGGACGTGGCTGTGGGAGACAAATGGAAACACTGGAAATGAAGTAACGATTTATTAATAAGTAATTAGTCACTTTGATAAATTGACAATGTCATTTCATATGAATCAACTTTAACACTTGTGTTGAATTCACACTATTTATCAATTTATCACTCGTCTATAAACTCTCGTATGGTTTGGAGACTATGGCCCTTACAAAGAAAAGTGTAGAAAAGCTCAAATGCACGCAACGATCCGTGGAGAGATCCATGCTTGGAGTAAGCCTAAGATATAGAATTAGACACGACGAAATTAGGCGTAGAACTAGAGTAGTGGATATCATGGATCGTGTAGCGAAGCTAAAATGGCAATGGGTAGGACACGTTGCAAGGCAGGAAGCTACAAGATGGCCTCCCAGAGTTCTGAAATGGAGACTTTGGGAGAGTAAAAGAGGCATCGGAAGACCTCAAAAGAGATGGGCCGATGATATAGTCACTGTGAGGGGAAAGAAATGGCTACAATTAGCAAACAACAGGGAAGAATGGAAAAAGAAGGAAGAGGCCTATATCCAACAGTGGAAAGACGAAGGCTAATGAAGAAGAAGAAGATAAACTCTCTATTATCGCTGGGTAATACTTTAGATAAATTTCTGTTCAATTATCGCACAAAAGTAGGCATTCCACTTGTTTCCAGTAGTTCAAAGTAGGCATTCCACACGATTATCTGTCGCTTGGTTTACAACGCATGATGGTAACACTGTTTTTGCCGCTAAAATCGCATTGGTAGAAACGTCAAAACAACATTCACACGCCGCGGCCTGGACCCGCTATTTATACGCAACACGTTGGTTCTTCGAATTCTAAAGAAATTTCTTTTCATTTTGTGTTAAGGAGAAAATTCCCATCGCTTATAGGCTGTTCAAGGCGTCTCCCGAATGTTGTAGATACTACTAGAGTGCTGTAGGGTGTTCTAGAGCATTCTATAGTGCTGTTTCAAAGTGACATACATAAGGGATTCGGACAGTACCTACGCTATTCCTTCTGCTTACCATTTCCATTTCGTTATAAAATCAAAGTCTACAACGCAGGATTCATCACTGCCTGCTCATTTCCCTCTTTAGTATTCGTTGATGATATTATCTTGAGTGGCGTATCCACCGACGGGTTATTTCATATCTGTCGCAGATAAAAATGACTCTTACACAATTTTTCTCGGTATTTTTATGATCTTTTTGGCAAAAGAGTTTTCCCCGGTGGGTGTCACCATTTATCCCACATTATCCGGATTAAACACATTATCTGTGCCCAAAAATTCCAGGATTAATATTTCAAGTCGTATTAGCGCGCTCCGACATTGTCTCTGGGTTTGAGGTTTTTTGTCATGCGAGGTCGCCAGTACCTATTTAAAAAAACCAACTATTTTTGTTGACTTTTATCTCAATGCGACAGGAAAAAGTTATAAAAGATATTTATCGTGAACGTCAAAAGATCCGCAAAAATATGGGTTTAGTGGTAAAGAATAATGTTATTTATAGTTGTCTATCTAACTAACTAACCGACCATCATGCTATTTCTCCACAAGGGTAGGCGGAGAAGATAGAATGCCACACTCTTCTGTACACCGCATTGCCTCATCCACTTTCATACATCTTCTTATGCACGCTCTTCGGTTGTTGAAGCTTTTAACAGGCCCATACTCCAATATTATCTGGTCTCACTTATGTTGCCTGTAGCGTAGTAAATATGATAAAACATCAATCAGTCAATGTAGTAGAGTAAAAACTACTAACTATTAGTAGTTTTTGTTACTATGTTAGGTTGATAAAATACAGTAAATATTATTCAAAGCTAGGTATTTTCATTATTTGAATGTGACGTGAGCATAAGTTTAAAATACTTACTAAAAGCTCTATAGGTATACCTATACCATTTAAACATACAAAACATAAAAAATGTTGATCAATCCCGATAATCTCGTCCGATTTTTCGCATCGGGATCGATCTCGTAAAATGCCTCGAGATCTCGCGGGATCGGGATTGCATTCCCTAATTCCTTCGCCCCACGAACCTTCCCTAAAGATATAATTATTCCTTGTCATATTTGATCCTAAAAATTTAAGCTCTTTAATCGATACAAAAGTTACGTCTCTTGCTTAAATTAATACGTAATCTAAAAAGGGTATTCGCATCGGAACCGATTCCGATTGTCGCCGATTGGACCAGCAATCGGCCTAATTGCTCGTGCTCACCAAACCGAGCGTCTGGCGCAGCCTCGCTAAAAACGTACAGGTTTGCTTATTTAAAGTGGCGTGTCTGTGGGGGGGCTTTAATTCAACTCAAAGGATACATCTCCCACCCCCCCGGTCCAGCCCGCCTCATCCCCGGTCGTGTTCCATGTTTGCACAGCCTCCACAGGGCTGCAGGGATGCGCTTAAGGGAGTGGCGTGCGCAGCGCTCCTCGCGATGGTGAAGGCAAACACCACGCATCCGGGAACCTCTCTTCTCGAATAAAACCTCCAGGGGAATGCTTTGTCCAGGTTTAGCGGTTAAAAAAATCATTAAAACACTTCAATAAACATTCTTCAATGTCGACACAGACATACGCGCATCCCAGCAAACAAACATCACTCTTTGCACATAAGCCCGATTCTCATTCCACTTCCTTCTCTTACTTCCGTTCCTATTTCTCAAATTATTTTTACTATTTTTTTTTTGTATTTTTGCATACCCTCGCTGTATATATAATTAAGGCTATGTGCCGTTTTAGTACATTATGAGATAAACGAATGAAACTGTTTTAAAAAATAATTGCACAGACTAGATTTATAAAAAATATTTTAAATAATTACTAGGCAGACTTGCCAGATGTACGGCAATGTTTTTTTTAGTATATCCCTTTTTTTTATATCTCTATTTAGTATGTTTTTAATATATCTCTATTTAGTATATGAAAAATTGGCAAATTGATTCATTCATCTGAGAATGTATTAAACGGCACATAGGCTTAATTATATATACAGCAACGGTATATTAAAAAAAACTGAAGTATTTCGTATTATGTCGTGGATTTCTGTAATAAGTCTATCAATTATCCATTGTCCAATACATTATGTCATTTTAACTACTAAATAACTAACTAACCATCACGCCGTTTCACCGCAGGGGCAGGCAGAGAGAATAGAATGCCATATTTTTCTTAACGCCATCTTGGCACACCACTTTTGCTTCGGCTACATTCATACATCTTCTCAGGCATGCTCCACGATTGTCGAGGCTTTTAACAGGGTCATCTTCCAATACCTTGTAGTATCTGATCATGCCAGGTCTTGCGCGGACGCCCTCTGTTTCCGTTGCCTTCAACATTCGCCCCGTATATATGTCATTTTAATAATTGTAGATATATATATACTGTAGAGATTCCCAAAAAATTAATAAATTGAAATTAATATATTATAACACTCGTCCCAGTGCCTGAAATCTGAATTCAACTTTCTGTCTAACCATGGCCTTCCAGTCCGCTCAGCTGGCAGTAGTTCACTATCCATCCCCAATCATAATACTGACTATTCAGATCCTCATTCCGAGTGCGATCGGCTAGGCTGTGGACTATGCCCAGTAGCGAAGAGAAAAACTACATTTCAAAATGAAGACTACAACACACACACGTTCACCAGTTTGAAGACTACAAAGTGTACACTACATTTGCAGTAAAAACTACATGAAGTGAATTAATTGTAGTACTACGAAATTGTAGTAGGTACTAATGAACTGAAGTAATGAAGTAATTGTAGTATTAATGAAGTGAAGTAATTGTAATATTAACGAAGTGAACTACTGCAGTACTACAAAATTGTAGTACTAATAAAGTAATTGTAGTATTATAGTACAATATCAATATTTTGTTATTTTTTAATAAAAATTCGGTGACCAAAATAGAAAAGATCAAGGGGAAAAATATTTAATATTATGCCGATATTTTTCCCAAAGTAACATTTGTCGACCTAAAAAAAAAGGTCGCCAAAAAGATTTCTTAATTCAGTCCCAAATTCCAAAGGGTTGTTTCGATTTCCAAAAATTTTTTCTTTTATCTACATCGACTTCCTAAAAATTTCACATAAACAATGTACTATTTGAAGTACGTACCTACTCGTACTTTCGATAACTTTCAAGTGTGTATACTTTGTAGTGTTCGCTTTGAAATGAAGTGTACTATTTGAAGTATACGCTTTCAAAAACTTTGGAGAGTGTGTAGTTTTGCACTTTACTTCAAAAGATGTGAAGAGCACACTTCAATGAAATGTAGTACTACATTGTAATAGTGAGTACAGAGCGGACCCATCACTAATGCACAGATATTACAAAATAGATTTGCGCGAATCTGAATCCACCACTGGTACTGCTCCGTTGTATCGAGTGTTGTTTACTTTGTATCACTTTATTTAGATAACTATTCGATAAATACATTTTCTTTGATATTCGATACGCCTTGGAAATCAGATCTCAACAGCGGGGTGATATTCCCTTTACAGCATTTCTGAATTCTTTCGTCTTCTCCGGTAACTCGAACCACTTTAATCCGATCCCCGTTATGTACAATCAAACTTGAGACCACTACATAATTCCATCACGCAATATTCTCTGCAAAATGTTTGGGAAATAATAATTCCATCAAATCGAAGGCCGGCCGCGAGGCGCCACTGAAACGAATCTGTCGGTTCAGATCATCGCCCGCATCACCAACGCTGTTGAAGATAAATTATCGCTTGCTGGATTCTGAAAAATATGTGCTGCGAAGCGAAAATAGTTCAAGCTACAAGAATAAACTAAAGCATTCACCTACACTAAACACTGCTACAAATGTAGTTTTTTTAAATTTTTAAATTTATTAATAATAATAATAATAATAATAATAATAATTAGGTAATCAATATACAATCATTTTTGATATGAAACTTCTTTCCTCTCACTTTCCTGCAATCTGTGGCATTGATTTCGTGAAAATGGACGGAAATGCGTAACAGAGAAGCGCGCGCAATTTCATTTGACCAACAAAAATCGTGAAAAAAATAAATTAGAAACAGTCGGGGTGTATAGACTCGACTGTCAAGACTGCGATAAAGTATACGATAAAGTTTACGAGCACAAACGGGTGTGCGAACTCGGTCATCCAGGAAAATCAGCTCTTTCTGGATACCGGCCATCATTTTGCATTCGAACCGAAAATCCTTGGAAAGCACAAGAGTCACCATACGCGTCTTACCAAGGAAGCTCTAGAAATCTACAAGCACCTGATAAACATTAATAGAGGTGACGGTATCAAATTAAAAACGTCTTGGTATCCGGCGCTTCAAAGTCATTCTCGTCGCAGACTCCGCAGAGATAGTGATCAGACAATAGATGAAACATACCCACGACACAAGACAACACATGACTCCGACACGGTATTGTCACGTAACACAAACACAGAAACACCAAGCTTTCGACACGGTATTGCTAGCCAGTACTTAACACAACACTGACAACGTTCTCACCCTGCTTTTGACACGGTATTGCAAGCCAATACTTAACCACAACACCAAGCCATCAGCCCCGATGATGGACCTTGCAATGGGATCCGAAACGTCGGCCAGAAAGGCCGTTATAACACGGCATAATACCCCAGAAGACATAGATCAGAAGAAACATTTTTGCTGTCCACCAAAATCGTTAATATACACTGTATATCATAATACACTGTTGAAACGGTCGTTTATCGACACGGTCAAAATTATTTACCGACAGCTCACGGTGGGGCAAAATTAAATATTTTTTTTAACGACCAAATTTTTCAATATAACAGTACAATGTTTTATCGACATTGCCAAAATTCAATGACAGCTCACTGTGCGGCAAAATTCCATAATAAAGAAATGCACATACATTTTCTTTACTTGTATTTACTAATTAATACATATATATCTATTAGCTTTTTAAATGTTGAGGTTAATTTCTGTCTGCTCAATTAATATTTTTAATTTTGATTAAAAAAATAGCTTTGTTTAAATTTTGAGGTTAATTTCTGTCTCTGCTCAATTGATATTTTTAATTGTGAGATGTCAAATGTTACACATCATATGCGACCATTGTAAGGCTCGCTCGTTTTTCTTTATATTTTCTAATAGGTATATTTTGCATTAGATGTACCTAAATATATTACATTTTTATTCAAAAGTAAGTATCAAGTATTTTTTTAGGTTTTTATTAAAAGTCGTTATATTGTTTTCGTCCCTAATATCCCCTGCTAGTTTCATATGTAATTTCATTCCACTGTACATGATAGAAGTTTGCGATCTTTTTTCTTTCGGAATGGTAATCTTATTTCATCTTTTCTTCTTGTACAGTGGTCACGGTCATGTTAGTTTTTATTTTTATTTTTCTTAATAATTCAAAGGTATTGTTGTGTCCATTAATAATTTTATATATAAATAGAAGTACAATAAATTTAACTATTTGTGCGATCGGTAATTTCAATTAAAAGAATGTCCTCAATTCTAAGTCTTTATACCTGTCCATGGTTTTAAACACTAACAGTAGAGATAAATCTTAATATCAAATGATCTCTAGATATACCTACTAATGTCAGCTTGAGATTAATAGAAAGAGACACAGCTCACACCAGGCGTGGTGATTTTTCCAGATGGGAGTTTCTTGGCCAAAAAATTAATTTTGACGTTTACCATATAAATAGCTTCGTCTCTGTGAGACTTCTACAATTTATCTTAATTAATAATTATTCCTCTGTGGACAAAATACGGTAATCGCGTTCTCATAACTTACATATAAAAATATTGTTGGAAATATACAGGGTGTACCAGAGCTAGCAGCAGAAACTTGGCAGGTAGATTCCTGACTATGTTATGAGTCTAAAATATTCAACCAACCAATATCAATAGTTATGGAAATATGCAATCTCAAAGTTTGCATTTTTTCCAATATTGCTTACTTATTTTTTGCAAAAAGTTGAACTATCATTACAGTATCTTATGTCGATTGTGAAAAATTCATTCGATTTAATACATGTCGAATAAAATGATAAAAACGTTGCAAAAATTGAAAAAAGTAATTTTTTACAAGGTTTTTACTATTTTATTTAAGTTGTATTGAAGCAAATGAATTTTTCATAATCGATATAAGTTACTGTAATGATAGTTCAACTTTTTGCAAAAAAATGAGTTAGTAATATTGAAAAAAAATGCATCTTTGATATTGCATATCTCCATAACTATTGATATTAGGGTCATGGTTGCTTGAAAATTTTAGACTCATAACATAGGCAGGAATCTACCGGCCAAGTTTCTGCTGCTAGCTCTGGTACACCCTGTATACTGGTCTATACAAGGAATACTCTTAAAAAGTATAAAGTTTTATTAAATAAGTCAAGCTTTATTACAAAAATTTACTTAAAAGGTCTCGGTTAGGATCGAATTAAAAAAACAGGTCTTTTGTAAAAAATACGTTTCGTTTACTAGAGGATTTAATTGGGCATGAATAAATACTTTAACTTTATTATAAATGTGTCTTAAATAATTTCATACTTTCGGGACACAGTTCCGCTGTGACCCCTCACCTGAAGAAGGGATTTTGTTCATCTTTATACAAAATTTTACTCTGTGTATAAGATCGACAAAAAAGTTGATCCAATTCCTCTCAATTATATATTAGTATAAAACAAACATAATAATTTCGTTGCCCGTCCATCCGTCTGTCTGTCTGTCCCCGTAACTTCGTGTAACGTCCAAGTTTCGTTCGAATTCACTGCTAAAAAAACAAATTAAACGGCCGGCTTGAACCCTGGGAAACCGAACCCGAAACGTGGACCCCCAAAAATTTATTAGAAATAATAAGGTTTAGCAAAGCGGTGAACCAAATGTCTTTTTTCGTCATTTTCCGCCATTTTTGACGGGTTGCAGCTAGTTAGATAATAATATTAACAAAGTAACGACTTATATAGATTTTTTTCATTATTTTTTAGTGGATATTATTTATATAAAGCTAAAAAGCGTCGTAGGTAATATCCCGTCAAACCAATGAAACTTCTGTACTATTCCAGACTGTAGATGTTCTGGAATTAATACCGACGCGAGATGGAGTTGAATGTTCCAGCATTCCGCACATATTACGAAAAATTACCATTTTGTTGAAGTGAGAGCAAACTTTCTGAGCTAACAAAAAATGGCGGATCCGTGAATATTTCGCGCTCTTTCATGCGACTCCCGCCCGCAGCGGCCATTTTGTGACAATGCTGACCGCGCGAAAACTTACGCAATTAATTCCGGTATTTTTTCAAGCGGAAGAAAACAGTTTGTGAGCGCAGCGATTGTATTTATAAACCGGAAAATCTGTTTGTCGGAAGCGGCGGAAACTCTCTAACCGGAATTTATAGGTAGGTACTCAAACGCGACTATTTTCAGCTCGTAATGTCATTTGCATCATGAGATGTGAATCATTCGAGGTATATGAGAGAAATAACCTAGGGTGGTGTTGTAGAACTCAGTGTCAAATAGGTTTGGAGATCTCAGTCATCCGACAGGGATGTTTATGTATATTTGTAAGAGTGTTGAGGGGTAGGTATAGTGCTTGGGTTTATTGCTATTTTGGGAGGGTATCATTAGGTCTGTAATTTTCCAAAAAAATAAGATTCGATATAAACGGACGACAATAAAATGATATATTTTCTCTTATTGGAGACTAGATGTCCAAAAACATCATTAATAGATAAATGTTCAAAGTTTTTTTGTGAAACATTGTGGAAATTCATTTTTAATATATTAAATATGAATCGAAGTGAAAAACACTGTTTTTTTCCACCACATATTTAATTTAAGTGTCAAAACGTTTTCGAGATCACTCTCATTATCAATAACAAGTTTTCAACTTGTTGATAATGAGAGTGATCTCGAAAACGTTTTAACTATTAAATAAAATATATAGCGAAAAAAATTTCAATTCGATTCATATTTAATCATTAATAGAGTTTTAGACATGTGTTGTAATTCGAATTAACTCATCGAAAATTAAACATTATTGGAGTACTGAGATCTCTTTTCATTTAAGAAAGACAATCGAATTAGTAAGTGTAAGCCGTAAGTAAAAGGCACATTTTATGCGACAAGGTACACCACACACAAATAATGTGTGTCGTAGCACGTTACCAATACAGTTGAGTTGCACTGTCACCAGTGCCTCATGTTACGCAGCCATGAGATTCGGCGTCTTCCTACGCTTCTTTTACCACTTATTTCCCCCTGGATGATGAGTTGGTTTAGAGTATATTTTGGTCCTCTCTGATATGTCAGAGATACTCCAGCTTTCTTGTCTCGATGGTCCGCAGCATTTCTCGATCTTTTTCCGTACGACAGAGGACTTCAACATTCGTCACAGACCCAGAAGACTTTCAGTATGCGTTTATAGAGCCACATCTCAAAAGCCTCGACTTTGTGGATTAGTTCTTGGTTAAGTGTCCATGCCTCTACCCCATATAAGAGAATGACAAAAATATAACACCGAACTATACGCATTCGAAGTTGCAGGCTTACAATAAAATAATTCAAAGATAAAATATTATTATTATTCATCCGTCATAATTTTGCCAGTTCATGGAGTAATTCTATTTCTGCTAATAAAAGAAAATCACGTAAATGAAATATACAAAAAGGTAGTTGTTCACGGCAGAAACACAAGACGTGTTACAAATCAGACTTTCAATAATCTATACTAATATCATAATATAAAGAGGAAAGATTTGATTGTGTGTTTGAATTGAATAGGCTCCGAAACTACTGGACCGATTTGAAAAATTCTTTTGAATTCAGAATTCTACATTATCCCAGATGAACATAGGCTATAAAATATTTTCAAAAATGTTAGGGATCCGTATGAAAACTTCGATAATGTAACCCAACGTGTGAAAAAATTATATTGCGTACGCTGCGGAAATTATTGCCAATAGAGCAAAGTAATGTACTACAGTTTTATAGAGAACATTAATATCTACAATACCATATATCTAAGTATTACAGTTATGTTACAATAACTTATGTTATCATTAGATGGAAACATTGCTTTTTAGAGAACAGCGGACCCTTTGTTTTCCCTCACATACTTATTTTTTACTTAATCCTTAACCCGTGCAACGCCTGGTACGACCAGCTAGTAACAAATAAATATGGACTGAGAACGCTTAAATATTTAGTTCCCATGCTCTTGAACAAACTACAAAGCACCTTTTCTACAGACTACAAAATCAGTGGCAGAACTTAGAAAGTGGTTGATATCAAACGATATAAGTTACATATGAATTAATGTGATGTTTATCATTACTGTAATGATCATGAATAATTAGTTTGCTATATTTAGATTCGCTTATTTATGTATTATATCTTTGTATTAATGTGCTTAAAATTGTTTCTTCTTCTGGTTATACAATGAATGAAATGTAGTAACATTAAATGTGAAAATGAGCCTGCAAAAAAACGTCTTTTAAGACGTGGTTTTAAGATGTTTGGGGTTTGGAGGTGCTTTCGAGCAACTGCCTTTAGGTCACCACCCGTCATGTGACGGGAAAGCTCCAAAGGCGTAGAATGTTTGATGATTTTATTATCTCGATAAAACAAGTGCAAGTTATACATGAGTACGATTACAAAGACAATGATAGATACTCGAAGGGTGATAGCCTCCGGCCACCCGCCGGAGGTCGATGAAAGACCGATATGCCCACACAGGGTGTGGGCCGCCTTTTATATGATTTACGAACATAGGAGTTTCCTGAAGTGCGGCTGTGTGTGTGGAGAAATCATCGGAAATGCTGATGGTGCAATGAACTGTAGGCCGCTCGTGTGCATTGCTCGTGCCTCGATCTGCTTATGTGGCATTGGTGGTAAACAAAAACGGTCATCAAGGTGAACATCAATATGACAGGTCCCTGGAGCGAGGGAGGGGGCTTACCGAGCTGTGAGGAGGGACGCACAGGACGACCACGGCCGCGCACTCGTAGTCGTAGACCAGCGACCAGAACTCTCCGCAGGTGCTCTTCAGGGGCCACTCCGTGACGATGTACTCCCTCGGCTTGGTGTAACCCTGGAAACAGGACAACCATTCAAAATACATAAGTAGGTATTACGATACATCGCACCCCTAGTCTTACACTATTATACAGGGTGTAACAGAGCTAGTCCACAATACTTTACAGGTGGATTCCTGCTTTGATTACGAGTCGAAAATATTCCAGAAAACATGATCTAATATCATTATGGAGATATGCAATATAAAAGTTTGCATTTTTTTTAAATATTCCCGACTTGTGTTTTGCAAAAAGTAGAACTATTATTGCAGTAACTTATACCGGTTATGAAAAACTCAATTGCTTTAATACAATTTGAATAATTAATAATTTAATATAATTTGACCTTGAAAAAAAAAGAGTTGGATTGATGTAAATAAATTTTTTAAAACCGATATGAGTTACTGTAAGGATAATTCAAATTTTTGCAAAAAATAGTGCATGTTTGCCTGAACATTTTCGACTTATAATCAAGGCAGAAATATAGTCCTGCAAGGTTATTAATGTTTTCCAAATAACCCTGTATACCCGAGTATTTTGCAATCCTCTTGGCAGAGTACAAAGTATGAAGATGTAAATAATAATTGCATCATCATAATATCAATAATTATGGAGTTACGCAATATCAAAGTTTGCATTCTTTTCAATATTTCTGACATTTCTAGAAAACGTCAAACTATAATTACAATAACTCATATCAATTACGAAAAATTAATTCGTTTCAATACAAGTTAAATAAAATGATAAAAACCATGCAGAAATTCCAATTGGAATTGGAATTTCACTGCGAGGTTATTAATGTTTTCCAAATAACCCTGTACAGACAAGAATCTCGGACATCCGGAACAAATATTTTTCCATCAGTCTCTCACTGAAAACTGCCAAAGCATTTTTAAAAAATACCTCCCGAAGCAGTTGTCTTTGTGAATAGCTGTGCTCGACTTGTGGCAGTAATACAAAATACATTTCCCGAGACGAGAGGCAGCTCGCTTTGAGGGCAAAGAAGAAAGTTAACACGATGAACAAGTTCTCTGCCTTCAGCCGCAAAACATTTTAATCATCAACTTCCGGAAGTCGCCAGGGCCGGCGGACCCCCGTGGAGGGGCCATTATTTGTGGGAAATTCTTTCGCGAAATTGGCGTCAGTGGATAAAGAAAATGCCAAAGATTGGCGCCTTCGTCCAGCGGTGGAATGAAAAAAGTCGATGATTTTGGTTATAAGACATAATCCAAGATCATGGTCCCACGGGATACATAACAGATCCGGCTGAAAAAAGTATTTCTCGATTTAATTGAATGTTTTGATTACAAAATTAAGGACAATTGACGCTTAAATAATAAGTATTAAATAAAGTATTACACTTTAATGTTTCGAAAATTGTACCGTACATTTTGAATGTCAGTCACTATTTTGACAACCATAGAAAAAGGTATACTGATAAAAAAGAGGAACCATAAAGGAAAAAATTATTATGCAACTTAAATTTTGTTTCTTTCATATTAACACAAAACATTCCTCAAAGAAAAAACATAAGATAGTCACTAATTTACAATCAGATTAGTTACTTTCATCTCAGGGTTTGATCCACGGTTTGGTTTCACGGGTTTGTGCCCCCGCAATATATACTCGCCCGCTGCAACTTCAGAGCTCAGCCTACGTTCTATGATTCAAATACCTTTCCATAGATACGTGTAAATATCTTATTATAAATAAAAATAGATCGTTTGACACATGAAAATCACGAAAGTTTAATGAGTAATATTTTATTTAATACTTATAATTCAAGCATCAATTATGTTTCATTTTGCAATCACGATATTCAATTATAGCGAGAAATACTTTTTTTCAGCCGGATCTATTACATAACCAGTGGGACCATGATATTGGATATAGCCGATTAAAAAACAGAGCATTTGGTATACTTACATCAACAAAAACTGCATTGATATAGTCTGTGAAGCTGTTCCCTTGGAAGGACGTCAAATAGGGCCGGAAATTATCAGCTGAAACAAATTAATTCAGTGTGATTAATCAATAATAATATGGATGTAAGAAGTTAGGTTCATGTAATATCAAAAAAATTGCGGAAAATAGTTAAACATATTTTGATTCATCTTTAAAATGGAATTCCACCATGAATGAACAACTTCAAAATTGAGAAAAAAGAAAGTGTTTGCACGTTTTTATCACCTTCGATTGTCAGTTTGTTTGTCTCCAAATTCAATAATCGAAATATCAACAACTTCCCAACTAGCTAGAGCTCTGAAACTTTCAGCACTTGTGTTTTTAGTAGGTAAGGTTTGTAGTTCGTTACAATGAAAGAGCGGTTAGTCGTTATTGTTTATTTCTTCCCGGAGATGTGCCCCGGGAGCAAGTGAAGGTGAACAAATAAATGACCTAAATGATGAACAAAGGAATAGATGGATTTAACGCGGCACAGGCCTGCCCGATGTTTAAGGTACACGGCGTGGATCAGCTGGGTACCGCTACACTATGAAAATGCAATATTCAATTGTTTTAAAACGATTTGTTTGATATTTTGAGTGATATAATTAATATCAATATTTATAAAAATAAATTAATATTTATAAAATGATAAATAAATTATATTCATAATTTTAATAATTTAAAAAAATATTTAGTCTTAATTTTTTGTCTTCTCGTGCCCTATCCGTTCAACGGACGTTGGCTATGAACACTTTATTCACTGCGGCCCTAAATAGCTCTACAGTAGACTGGCAAAACTACCGTCTTAGGTTTTTCAGTAATGACGTTCTCCTTCTTCCAGGGCTTCGACTTCCAGCAATCTTTTCCTGCATTATGAGGTACAAGATCTCGTACTTCTCGCATTTTTATTGCTTTGATTACTTATTTTTCTTTACTCATGCGAACTATAATATCTTCATTCGTAACTCGTTCTCCACCCAGCTAATTTTGAGTATTTTTCTGTAGATCCACATCTCGAATGGTTCAAGTTACCTTGTATGATAAATTCTTCGGTAAGCGTCCATGCTTCCTCGCCATAAAATATTGAGTACACGTAGCATCTGACCATTCGCATTCGCAATCGAAGGTTGAGATCATGCACTGGATTTCAACAGAAGAATGAATAAATTTCTAGTAATTAATTTTTTTTCCGACAGTTTCTCATTTGCTGAATGTTAAAATTAATATTATTAATATTTAAAGCATTAACATTGTGGTTAGACATTATAACAGAGAATAAGTTATTTCAATACTAGAATCTAAGAACATATGAGGTGTCTTAACAACAATAATTTTACTGAATTCTCAAACCATCTCATAGAAAATAATCGTAAATTTGACTTAGAAACAGGGGTGAAAATATTAAATACCAATAAAAAAGGTTTAAAATTAAATAATTTAGAATTTTTTTACATTAGGAAAGCGGTGAATAATACAGCACCTCTAATAAATAACCAAACCAATTTTCCATGCAGCCCTTTGTTCAATTTAACTTTCACAAAATATTTGGTAACATCTACATTAGACCCCGCCCCCTCACACTCCCTCTACCCCGTAGATTCCTGATGGTTCTGTAGGCAAGTTAGTGCATGCTTGTCTTTGACAAGATTAACACGCATGTGATAAATATTGCTGAAAGGTTTACAATACTATGGTTGTGGCGTATAGTGTTGTGAACATAGTAGTGTAGTGTTGGTCCTGACGAAGAGACGGGTACGTCTCGAAACCGGTAAACCTTAAATCTGGTAGTGGTTTATACTAATTTCACTAACACTCTGTTAAAATTAATAACAGAATGTAAGTTAAATTAGTATATCGCACTACCAGATTTTAGGTCTACCGGTTTCAAGATGTACCCGTCTCTTCGTCAGCACCAAAATTACACTACTATGTTCACAACACTACCACACCACAACTACACCACAACTATAGTATTGTTAAACTTTCACCAATATTTATCACATGCGTAATCTTATCAAGGACTAACATGCACCGTGTCTTAAATTTAAAAAAAAATTGTTCTACTTTATTACTTTATTCCTTATCGTTACAATATTATAGCAATCTATATTATAGCGTGATGTCGATCAAGTGAACCTTTCTATTATAAGTATATACAATGTATACTAAAAGGTTCGTACATTTCTATTACAGCCATAATCCAGCACCATTATTTCAAGGACTGCAACAAAGAAATGCATATCTCAATGTTATATTTTTGCATATTTCTTTTGTAAAAATGCCACAGAATTGTCAGGGAGAATTTCACAATTACCTCCGCCGCGATGCGGTGTTTAAAAGCCGGAATGCAAAATATTTTCGTAAGTAAGTTGCTTACCATTTGGAAAATTTGAACAAAGAGGTATGGATGTATAATGTTACCGGGAAAATTCTCGAGGCAAAATGAGAGCTTCTTTGAGTTGGAAGTTTCGAAAAGTTTAATTTACAATATCAGTGCACGCCGTACAACAGTGAGCGAATAAAAATACGAAGAATATTATTAATTATACAACCCGTACATTTTTGAATATCAGTGTTATTTTATTTTTTAACAAACAAACCGACAGGTTACTAATGACCCTAATAGATGATCCTAAAGTGACATTAGAGTACAAAGTAAGAACGTTTTGTGAACTTTTTAAAAATATCATAATTACAATGAAAATTTTGATTATGACATAATTATTACAATATTATAATACATTACAATAATTAGTAGTAATTATGTTCTAGCGGTGTATAATTCAAAATAAATAATAATTGATGTGTAACATCTTTCCTCTCGCTTTCCTGCAATCTGTGGGAGTGATTTCGTGAAAATGGACGGAAATGCGTAACAGGAAACTAGACACAGGGGATGCGCGCGCAATTTCATTTGACTATATATTTCTGACAGCCGTATATAAAATGATATAATTTTTTTAATTTTAATTTTTGACTGTTAATTGTGAGATGTCAAATGTTACACATCATAAGCGAGTACTGTAAGACTCGCTCGTTTTTTATTATTTTTTATTTATATTAACATTTTAGACACAGGAAAAAATCTTCATAAAATTCATACTTAATAACTATTACACAGAATAACGATATATTTAACACTTTTAATTATAAAAAACCGTATCAAATTTTTGAACAGCTTGTGATTTATTCACTATCTCCTCTACAACACAAGTCTTTTCAGTTGTTTATTGAAGAGTCTTGTAATATTTGTTTCTTAAGCAAAGCTTTTAATCTATATATATCTTTTGTAAGATATGTTATACCTAAACTTTTATTTGTAATAATTTTTTAATGACAATATTTTTGGGCAAAAGTGCAGAGTATTATTATATAGAGAATCCAATATATTTCGATCGCGAGTTACAGCTGTGAAAATAGCGCAATCTATCGTAGCGCAGCGTCATGACGGACCTAGTCAAATGGAAAATTATGTATTTTCATGATGAATTTAATTCCCAGTATACAGGGTTATATGGAAAACACTAATAACCTCTTAGGACTATAATCCTGCCTTGATTATGAGTATAAAGTATTCGAGCAGCCATGATCCATGATCTAATATCAATAGTTATGCAATATAAATTTTTAATTTTTTAAAATTATTTATTTCAATATATTACTTACTTTTTACATAACGTTGAACCATTATTGCAGTAACTTATATCGATTACGAAAAATTCATTCGTTTCAATACAAGTTAAATGAAATGATAAAAAGTCTGCAGAAATTCCAATTGGAATTGGAAAGTTAGTAATATTGAAAAAAAAATGCAAACTTAGATATCGCATATTATTCATTATTAAAGCAAGAATATGGTCCCGTGAGGTTATTTACGTCTTCCAAATGATCCTGTATATTCGTATGTATGTAGGTTACTTCAAATTAACGATTTTTCCATCCGCTTCGAACGTCCGTAATTTCTTATAATTTCTTCCCGCGGCGCTAGTAATTTGAGTTGATACGACAAAATGGCGTCAGGTATGATTTAAAACTTTTTAAGTGGGAAATATGCGAGGCAAACTTACAGGGACTAGCGACATCTTGCGTTAAATATAACAACGGAGGTCACCAACGCTACGGAGGGAATCGAGACGCGAAGCATATTAATGGAGTTTTTCGTTTGTTTCAAATTCAAAGGCCATATTTTTCTTCGCGACTTTTACAACATCGAGAGACAGAACCGCACAGTCAAATAACGCCGAGTGTGGGGGAGATCTTATTATTTTGAAAAGAATTTAAATGAATTGGAGAAGAGGACGGGAGGATTATCCTACTTAACAGTTACAAAAGAAGAAATTCAAAGTAGGTACATATTTCTTTATTACTTATCGAGCGAAATGTGAAGAGATTTTAGAATATTTAAGACGATTGTGAAATTAAATAAGATACGAAATGAGATATTTATGTAAAATAAAATGGCGGAGATATTTCTCGTACACCAGACGACAAGAAGCAGAGGCGTAACAGCATTGTTGTAAGGGGCGCATTTGTTCGTTGGGAAGTTTTTCACGGTGATTTGATTAAATTCTTTTAAACCCACAGTCATGAAAAATGCCCACATGACACGGTTTCGTGCTCGTGCGTGAAGAAAAATTGAAATTCTTGCGAAAGTTGCGAAAAAACACACAAGTTACTAACATCTGCAATATAACATATATTTTGTAAATAAGTAGATTTCTATGTGGACATTTTTCTCTGTGAGTAGTATTTTGGTTAGTTTTGATAATTTGTGGGCTTTGGTGTGAACAATTTTTAATGCGGTCATTTTTCTTGCGAAAAATTTGGTGACTCTGTGTGGGTCTTTCTCAGGTGAGCTTTTCTGGTGGCTCTGTTCACGTGGAATTACTCATGTGGGCTATTTTCAGGGGGATTTTACTCATGTGGGCATTTCTTGGGTGGGAATTTTGTAGTCTATTTCATGTGAGCTTTTCGTGTTGACCTTTCTTATGTGGGTTTTTTCTGATGGACTTCATTCATTTGGGATTTCATGTAGCCTATTTTGCGTGGGGTTTTTCACGTGAGCTTTTCCAGTTGACCTTTTTCATGAAGGCGTTTCTAAGATTTTAAGGATTTTTTATGTGGGCTTTTTAATTGAATTAATTTGACTCACGGACACGGTAGTCTAACATTTTAAAATATATTTTGATGTCGCATATCTCTTTAACTGTTGATATTTCACCTTAAGTATAAGGGATATTTTCTATTTAAATTTGAACGAAGAAAATTTTCCAGAAGATTTTGTTACTAGATTTGAGACAACCTGTATCCTTTTCCCTTCTTTCCACAGGATGAATTATATATACATTTTTTACAATACAATGTTTTGAAAATGCGCTTTTCAGTTATACTGAACATCGATATAAATGATAATGCAAAAATCAAAAAATCTTTCGACCCAGGAAGAGCGATCTGTGCATCTCAAAAAAGGGAAGTAACTCACGCGGCACGACCAGGACGTCCCTGTTCTTCTCCCTGTTGTCCCCCCTGTGGCCGCCGGCGCAGTCCCCGATGGTGAACCTGGGCGTCTGCCTGCAGATCTGCGCGTACTCCCGCTGGTAGGAGTTGAGCCTGGTGGCGGGGTCCCGCTGCGCCTTCTGCTTCAGGCACTGCGACAGCTCCTTCACCGGGAACCAGGACACGCCGCAGACTATGTGCTCCTCCAGCGTGTCGTAGATGAACTTGTACTGATCCTGGAAAAGGAAATATACCGTCGTGTTGATTTACTGTGTTGGGTAGTGCTGGCGGCGTTGAAACTAGCCATGTGGCTGCGAGTAATCTGCATATCTACACAGAATATTGGTGACTGGCAATGAATTTGGTTGTATGGTTGACATTTTCAACGACAGTCTGGAGAAAGTAAGGTTAAAGAGGCAATACTGCTTCGTTACTGACTTCAACTGTTAATATATACATGTAATGGTGGGTAATATAGGTATATTTTTTATACACATTGCTGCTCTGTACTTTATATTTTTAATTTCTATACTCATGTTTTGGTGCTATTCCTGATACTTTTTATATTTTGCTACTTATAACTTGTATTGTTTAATGTGTGTTCTTTTTAATTTTATATTATATTTTTTATGTAAAAGCCTATACACATTACTGCTCTGTACTTTATATTTTTAATTTTTATACTCATTTTTTGGTGTTATATAGATATTGTTTAATATATGTGCTTTTTGAATTTTATATTATATTCTTTATGTAATAGCCTATACCTAATGGGCGTAAACAAATAAAATAAATAAATAAATGAATAATGACTCTTGTAAAACTTACCACCGTTCCTGTATGCAAACTATGTGACAGATGATGACGTGTTAGTTGTGGAGGAGCCATAAGGTCATTCTTACTGTTTTTCTCTGTTTATTACACTAAATTACAATCTATACACTAAAAGATATATGATGCAAGTGTTGACGGCGCCAGAAAGAGAGGGCGACCACGAAAGACGTGGCATGACCAGATTAACCAGATACTGCAAGATTGTCCTGTTAGAAGCCTGAACAACCGTCGAGTTTGCATGCGAAGATGTATGAATGTAGACGAAGCGAAAGTTGTATGTCAGGACAGAAGAGTGTGGCGTTCTATCCTCTCTGCCTGCCCCCACGGGGAAACGGCGTGATAGTAAGTTAGTTAGTTACATTTACACAATTTTGGATTACAAGTTACGATACTTCTACGTTCTCTATATAGTGCGGTGATGAGAAAATCTGAGATTAGTGTCAAGATAAAATTGACTGTTTTCAAATCTGTGTACTGGCCCACCCTAATATTTGGCCATCAAATTTGGATCCTGACGGAAAGAATGAGAGCAAAGATCCAGGCTGCCGAGATGAGTTTTCTAAGGAGAGTAACATTGATGAACAGAGTGAAAAGTGCCGACATGAGGCACACACTTAGCGCGGAGACCCTACTCCTACATACAGATAAATCACAAATGAGCCGGCTTGGACATGAGCTAAGAATGCCAGAGGAACGAATACCAAGAAGAATCCTTCTGGCAACCTTGGAAGGAAGACGGTCGGTGGGTCGCCCCAGATTAAGCTGGGAGAAGCAACAGAAAAATGTGTATGATAATAGAATGGGTCTAGACTGGTTGACTCATGCAGAAACTGCGCAAGACGGGGGGACATGGAAACACCTTGTCGAGTGTTTGGGCCCCCGACCCTACTAGGACAAGGGGATGGAGATGTTGATGATGTTGAAGTTACAATACTTAAATACTAGAGAGAGCTCAGTTCACAGACTCAGAGCGGGCAGCGGAATGGATATTCTTTCTTGTCCCGAGTTGCCGGGTTTTGACATCCGGCACAGCGAAATAAAAAAATCAATGTTAAGGGCATGTGGTCATAACATTAATTATGTTCACCCTTATGAGTGAAGGTTTAAAAGGTGTCTCGACTAATGTATGCGAGACAATATAGACGTACCACTATAACTAGGCGTGCGAGGGAGGGCGTCGCTGTCGCGTAACAGAAGTCAGGGTGTAAATTTATTACACAATACATAATGTACAGAATGTCCGGTGAACGGTGTTGTATTAAATACAGAAATTTGGTCGGGCAGCACTAAAGAAACAATGCAGTAATGGCGGCCGTTCTATCTGTCAAACTGTCAGACGCTAATATCGGTCCATTATTCGCTTTTTCAGCTTCGCAAAACTTTAATGCTTCATTGACAATTGTTCTTGCACCATCCCGGACTGTTTAGGATGTTTTGGACATAATAATTCAGTGTATATTGGTAATCAAGATGACACAGCTCGCGCTCAAAGACGGGAATGAACTGAATGACAGGGCGAGGGGTTACCGCCGGGTGCGGGCGGGGCGGGTTTTAGTTCCAAATTCGCCGCACGCCAAGTTACGTTGGGCAAGCTAATAGCGTGCAATGCAAAAGTAAATTGATTGATCAAGATTTATTATAGATGTCTCATAGAGACGAAGCTATTTTATATGGGAAAGTAGGAGTGATGGAAATGGATTTTGGATTTTCATAGGGTTTACAATGGCTGGTTTAAATGATCACATTACATAGTATAACGTTCACCGATTCTACCCATGATAGACTACTACAATCAAATATTTGAAAGTTGTATAAATGTTTAATTTGCACACCTTGTTTCGTATGTGAGTTGTATTTTTACTACCGCCACCTGCAGTCGAAACTTTTATCATACCCATAATCCAATACAGATGTCGCTATCGATAATGAGACATATATTTTTATTAATAATATGTGGGGATAAATTTCAGTATTCTGTTCTTGAAAAATTTGAGTAAAAATACTCGACATATTCTGAGTAAATTGATTGATAAAACGAGTCACTAATTTCCAAGTATTTCATTTTGAAGAATTTGACAAAGCTGAATAGTAAATAATATTTAAATTTAACGCGTTGTGAATATAACGGACATAAAAACTATAATTTCGTCTTTTTAATATTCGAATCAGTCATTTTAGCATAATGAGGGTGTATATTTACAAGGAAAAAAATAACTTTTGATGAAATTCGACTTTTTTCAACCAAGTATTTTCTTGTGTTCCATTGTTGAAGTTAAATTTTTTCATGGATTTTTTCAGAAAATTGTCACCAGTAGTAGGGGACCGCAGGTAAGGTCAGACTAAAAACGTTTTTATTTCATTATTTTTAATTTTTTGGTTATGTTTTGCATGCTGTTAGGGTTGTTCTGCGCGTTAGTTGTGTTCACGTGATTGTCGCCGTGTCCATAAAAAATCTAGGCATAGAAAAAAGGGAAATTAAACATTTATAAGACAATATTATGATACATTAATCCAGATTATAATAATTTCGTTGTCTGTCTGTCCGTCCTTTCGTTCGTCCCTCTGTCTATCTCCCTGTAACTTCGTGTAATGTCCGTAACTTCTTTACATTAATTGTTTTTTTTTCGAAAAAAAATTTATTCGAAATTTTTCAATTTTTTTTTTAAATAAAATAAATAAATACTTATTCCTTAGGAACCCACATGAAAAGCCCGTCATTTTTGACGGGCTAAATATAGTATTATAATAAAATAAAAATAATTGTGGTAGGAATACTACGAAACATGTTTTATTTAGATTTTGCGGAAATTGTAGTTACGTAAAGATTAATTCAGAGTACTGACTACAGAAGGCTGGAAAATACATTACTAGTTCACTCGTAGGTAGAGACGAAACTGCTTCTATTGTGAGTGACGCAATTAATGAAATTCTTGACAAGAATTTTTACAGAAGGCGCGTTCTAGTATTTGCTATTATCACAGGATCGTGACGGAGGGAGAGAAACGTTGAATTAAAGTTTTATTTTATGCACAAGTCATTGAACACAACATGATTGAAATCGCGATTATGAAATTTGTACTCATTGTCACTGTCGAGAGACTTCCACTTGTATGTGGGACACTTTATTAAGCTTTCCGGAATACTCACTCACTATTGAACACCCGGTAGGTACTCTCGTAATCTACCTTCGCTGTTAGTTTACAAATCGCCGCCCTCGCTAGGATTGTTCTAAAAATAACTAATAATAATAAGTCTGTGCAATAGCGTCGTTTTTTCCTTTCCAGACGTTTCACGAATTTAGCCGGAATTAACACTATTGATTCAAGAACCTTCTAGTAATTTCCAAATTACTGTTTAAAAACGTCCAAAGTGCTACAAAATTATTTACATATGTGATATTACCAGCGATAAAATCGTATTGAGAGCAGTGTAGCCATCGTCTTGTGAACCGATTGCTAGATATCGTGTCTACCTACGTGTGAAAATTGAACGGAATACTCTCGAAAGTGATCTAAGCGTTAGAAAAATCGTGACTAATCGCGCTGTTTCTATCGCTTAGATCGCGAAGTAAGGGACAGTGTAATAAGAAGCGTGTGAAATATTCTGGATTAATATATAATACATATTATTTTAATTAAAAATTCTGGATATTAATAAAAACTCTAAATTGTTTTTAGTGTTTCAAATGCCTCCCATAGCCCTTGGTGATAGCATTACCGTCTCACTTGTAGTGGGGGTGAAAGCACCCATATTGTGGACATAATTAAAGGGATTTTTGACAAGGATTTTCAGGAAAGGCGAGTTCCGGTATTTGCTAATGTGCTGAGATCCGGGATCTTTTCAGAATTTATACATCCTTACATATTATGTCCTCGCATTCCTTGCAGTGATAAATGTGAGGGAGATCTGAATTAAACCTGTTTTGATAGGTATTCGTAAACAACCTTTGAACTCTGGCATTTATAGAAGATTATTGATTACTCCCTATTCGTAGATTTTATGAGATTAGAAATACGGGAGATAGTTAAGTTCATTGAAGTGAAAATATTACGTCCCACTGGAAAAACGGCTGAAGCACAGTAACGTGATATATGGAATAATTTGTTGGCGGAGGCGCCCGAGCGGGCCCGAGCGCACCCGAGTCCAACCGAAGTCTGATTTGAAAGAAAAATGATATTTTAACAGACTATACGATTTAATCAATTAGAATTCTTGAGTATGAGGTATAATTCTTTGTATATTTTTATATTAACGACACTAAAATTTTCTTAGTACGTGTGTAAATTTTAATTACAATAATCGATATTTTAATGGTTTTATGGATTCTGCAATGTAAGAAAGAGAACATTTAATTTTTGTCTTTTTTAAAACGATATATTTAACAACTTGTCGAAAAATATTAATGTCTGAATCGTACCACTTCTTTTTCAAACTTTTTACAATCAATTTGTATATAAAATATAGGGTCTTTTTTTGAAAATATAGAGATCAAGTGTACCAAAAATAGCTCTATTGCATGAAAATTAAAATAGTGTTTCGGGGTTATAATTTTTATGATGCTATAACAACATATTTGTTCATATTTTTTGAAGGAATTCTTCAAGAGTAAATGGATCTATCATAATAAAATTGATTAAAAACCTGTTTAGCTATGGGTTTTGCAAAATGATTTAATAAGTTTGCGTTAAATTTAGCAAATCGAGAGCAAATACGAAAATCGTGTACTGGGGCCTCTTAATATTGATTTGTTGACACTGTCAGATATATGTGAAAATAATGATGTGGTTGATATAAGAAATAATTAAATTACAAATGAATTACTTTGATATGTCATAATTTAATACAAAAAATTAACCCATAAAATATAGTTTTCATTATAAATCCATTCTACGCGAGGTCTCGGTTTCTATTTTGATGTCCTCTTGTTTTATATTTTTCATGTTTATAGCCTTAAATTTGTGGTTGGATAATTATTAATTTTAATTAATTAAAAAAATTGTGTAAATCACTTACCACTATATTTTCGTCAGGACAGACGCACACTAACTATCCATTATTTATTACTTACGTAAAAAAATAATTTTTGATCGGGAGCGTGTCTTTAGTAATGGTGGGAGTCGGCAATATTTATAATGGACTTTCAGGCTATATATAGGCTATATATAGCTATAATAGGCTATATATTATCCAGTTAAAAGAAAGGAGTTTTTCGTGGTGACCTTTTTACTCCCTTTATATTAACTCGTGGCGTCTACTTGCTTGCCGTCAACAAAAACTTTGGATCGTTTTTTAACCCTTTTCCCGTGATCCAATCGAGCCGAAACTTGGCAAGTAGACTCGTAGCGACGATCAAGAAGATCTATCAAATTTTCTTAAAAAAAAATTAATAATTATAGTATAATTTCGGAATTTTAGAAATTGTATTGGTTTTTTCAAATTGGAATCATTAGAAAAGTTTGATTACGGCGGCCCGATAACGTCGCGGAATATTTTCTTAATTTGAATTACTCCGTCGGTGTACATAATAGGTACTTCACTACGAATGTCGAAAATCTAATTTGACTGACAAATGTTTTTAGAATTTAATCTTCAAAGCATGAAGTGTCTTATCAAAGCTCAAAACATCTGACATTTTAGAAATATATTAAATTACTGTAAGTTTAGTGTTATGTTATATGTTTTAATTCGTCTTTAATTGTTGTTATATTTTACAAAGAAAGGGAGTATAACAAAAACTTGGTTTTAATGGGTTAGTTTTTTCACTCATACGCTTATAGTCTCAAATTGAATTCCACGCAGGCGAAGCTAGTATTATAGTAAAAATTGGTGGCGTTCTGAAATTTGATTTTTGGCGGGGCTTTACCTAGCGCATCGCTGGAAGAAACAGCAGACATCAGAGAATCTATGTAAGTACCTACCCAAGTGCACTTTTCCACCGACACTGTCGCTTCTGCATCCATTTTCAACCCCCCCAGAATGCACCCTTCCTGTCGAAACCACTTTCCGTTGCCCATCTAAATACAATACATTTTCTTTCAGGTCAAACAGAAAAGCGCGCACTTCGATTCGCTGCGAATAGATGGCGTAACAGTCATTATATTTAAGAGGCTTTTCAGTTTGCCGCCTTTTAAATAGAAAATAATGAAGTAGATTTCATCTACAACAGGGATGAAATAAAAATATTTTATTAATCTACTGGAGTTTTATAATAGACTAGCTATGCCCGCGCGACTTCGCACGCGTATATTTTTGGTACACTGTTTGGATCGTCATAGAACTTTCGCGAACCTTATAGAACAATCTCCTTCCAGAACTTTCAAGAAATTTTTCGAATGTACAGGAACCTTCTAGACATACCAACACATTCCGCCACTCAGTTTAGAACCTTAAAGAACTTTCGGGAATTTTCTAGAACCTTCTCCTTCCAGAACTTTCTAGAGCAGGTTTTTCCTGAACCTTCTAGACTCACCGACACAGTCAGCGCGCCTATTTTGAAACATTCTGAAGCATTTGACGCCTTCCCATAAAAAAACAATGTGCTAGAAAGCACATTTTCGTCACCCACTCCCACCCACGCAAAGCCACCCCTACCAAACTCGCATATTTTTGATGTGACACCGAGGGCTGTCCACCACCATAACCATGGGTGTATTATTTGATCATCCAACAGGAAGACATAAAAGTTTCTAAGATATCTCTACATGAGAGAGTACAGGCATTATCCTTAGCTTTACCCAACCGAGTTCCTCCAGGGTATGCTTGGCTACAGTAGTTTAGAGACTAGAAGGAATGTGTATATGATTACGCATTTTTATCGATTGTTGCGCGGTATGATCGATAATCCTGAAATTATGCGGAGCATTGGTTGGTATGTTCCTGATAATTAACCTAAGACAGCGTCAGCATAGATTGTTTCACATTCCAATATACAGGACCAACCTGCCAATGGTTATGCCTGTTGGAAGAGCTACTGCTATGCTGAACAATATTACTCTGGACATTGATCTGTTCCATGTCTCTGAGAGGGCTTTCCAAAGCAGGATTCTCCTACACCTTTGATATGAATTAATTTATATTATATGTTTGATATTTTGTTGTTTGTATATTTTCTCACTTGTTAATAATATTAAGAATTAAACATAAGTCCAATAAAATAAATAAAATAAAATGATAAAAACATTCGAATTCCAATTGGAAAACATTGTAATTGGAATTTTTGCAGTGTTTTTATCATTTTATTTAACTTGTATTGAAACGAATGAATTTTTCATAATCGATATAAGTTACTGTATTGTTGATAGTCCAACGTTTTACAAAAAATAAGTCAGAAATATTGAAAAAAATACAAAGTCATGGTAACTTGAACATTTTCGACCTATAATCATGCAGGAATATAGTCCTGCGAGGTTATTAATGTTTCCAAATAACCCCGTATATAATATAATACGAGCAAGTGACTTGGTTGTAATATATTTATTCTTGTATTTGTTAAAATGCTAAGAGATCCCAATCTGATATGCTGCGCTCCGCGGCAGACGTGTGTCGTGGTGATAGTCAGAACGGTACATTAAGTAAAATGAAATATATATATATATATAGACTATATAGATTATATATAGTCATTATATATAATATATATAGGACTAATATATATATATATATACCTATTAAAATATAACATATATAAAGAAACCCGTGTTTCCCTATCCGCCAAGTTTTCTCCAAAACCAGCCACAACCACCCTCCGGTGGTTATGGTGGTGGATAGCCCCCAATGTCACATCGAAAATATGCGAGTTTGGTGGAGGTGGCTGTGCGTGGGCGGGAGTGGGTGCCGAAAATGTGCTTTCTAGCACATTGATTGTTTTAAAATAGGCGCGCCGACTATGTCGGTGAGTCTAGAAGGTTCCGGAAAAACCTACTCTAAAAGGTTCTGGAAGGAGAAGGTCAAAGTTCTATAAGGTTCTAAACTGAGTGGCGGAATGTGTCGGTGTATCTAGAAGGTTCTTGTACATTCGATAAATTTCTTGAAAGTACTGGAAGGAAAATGTTCTAGAAGGTTCGCGAAAGTTCTATGACGATCCAAACAGTGTACTAAAAATCTACGCGTGCGAAGCCGCGCGGGCACAGCTAGTATTTAAATAATTTTTGGAACACGTCGAAGCGGTCAGTGAGAAGTCTCTCGAGAAATAAAATTTTCATACGAACACGTATATTAATAATGAAATTTTTACGATCCCAGAAATGGTCCGCGAGACTTTAAGTATTATTCCAGGCATTAGCACGTATTAAATTGTAGCTCCAGGAATACAGCACAGCCGTTCCTTCCATCGTACCGTCTTCCCGTAAATTAAGGAGCATTCCCGACGGGATACTTCACCGAGAAACTCCTTATCATAATATCAACGGGAATTCTTGATTATAGAATCCAATTAGAAGAATTAAATTAAATACTAGATTCTTTATAGGAAGACTTTTTTTATTTCGAGATGAATCGTTCCCATGGTTACGCACGTATTTTTGTGCGCATTGAGACGCTAATAATAATAATTTATGGAAATATTTCTCTTTTAGTTCACAAATATTTAAAAAAAATTATGACAAACACATGTCAACATCTAGCGGTGGGCTGGCAAAGCGGAGAACGTCTAGTCAAGACGCGCACCTAACCAATGCAGAGCCCCACGACCATTTGCTCATTTACTTTTTATTTTTAATTTTTATACTCATATTTTAATGCTTATACCTGATACTTTCACTGCTTATACCTTTTATTACCTATACACGTACCTACTTTATATTCATATATTTTATATTTTACTGTTTGCTTCTGATATTGTTTAATGTATATACTTTTTGAACTTAATGTAATATTTTTTATGTAAAAGCCTGTAATGGGCGTATATAAGTAAATAAATAAATAAATGCCATGGGATGGAGTTTCGAGATATATTTTAATGTAATAAGTAACGTTTTTTATTGATCCTTTAACGAGTTTTTCCTCAATTGATGCCTTATACGACCAATTTCTTTTTTAAAAATGGTTTTCTTAGACATAAGTTTATATTTATGAAGACATATCTGTTTAAAAATTCCTTCCTACCTACTCCCTGATTGTCTTGTATTTAGCAATGACATCATCGATAGATTTATCATATACTACTCGTAAATACTTATAACATTATTAACAAGTCACCTTATTTTGTGTGTACAATGTTATAATATTGAATATAATATATACTATTATTCACATCTCTCGTCATCTCTCTATCTTCACTTATCTGTCTATCAAGGATAGGGATAAATCTTGTAATCAATATTTGATCCCCTCCATGACCGAAAATCGCTCTTACTTAGGTTAAGAGACGTACTCCGGATGACAATACATTAATCATTCATTAATTAAAAAAAAATACATGTCGGTGACATCTGTCAGTTTGTATTATTTTAAAAATGATATAGGAGTTTGAGGTAAATATAATTTGAATAATTCTGTAGTGAATTGTAAATATTAATAAACTTTTAAATAAAATTGAAAATGTCGAGAATTTAAATTAAGTTTCGTTAATTTCAGCTAAGTGAGGTATGAACTGATAAAAAGATTTAATTTGATTAAATAGGAGAAATATATTTATTTAGTAGCTACAGTATTAGTACTATTAAATTTATCACTATTAGTAGCGATCACAGTATATGCGCATATAGCTAGACCGCATTCAAAATAATGTGCGCAAAAAATACGTGTGTTGTTACGATGCAAAAAATGAACACAAAATAAGTTTTTATAGTAAGTAAGTAACCTTTTTTAAATTAAAAAATATTTATTTATTTGGAATATCACATTGAGGCTTGTAATACGGGCTTGCCAGGCAACTTCCCCCGGCTTTTTTCTTACCGGACAAAGCTAGGGAATGGTTTTTTGTTTGTGGTCGACCTATAACGATAAAATCAAAAGCGTGGGGAGTTTTTTTTTAAATAAAACATTTATAAGTTTAATAGTTTCCCGTTATGTTCGTTTATATGAATAAAGATTTATAACATACAAGATACATATGGTTCTATAAAAATATTTTAATCACAAAGCAGAGGGAGAAGACCTATGGGAGAATGAAAGGGAAAACTGGTAAATTAGTATTTGAAATGTAAGAATGAAGAAATATTAAGGATGTATTAGAGAGAAAATATTATGATTTATGCAACCGTGTTTTTAAGCAGAGCAGGCGTTCATCTAACGACAGTTTTTTCAAAAATATTTATTCTCTAGGGAAAATTAATGTCGGCCAAGCAAATTGATCGCGATTATCGTCTAGCCCCTCGTATTAAGATGCCGTGCACAATCTCGATCTGTGGCCATCCTTTTCCCGCTCGCAGACAATAGATCAAAGAAAAGAGAGGCGGTGTTTGGTGTGAAACACTTGACGTTGGAGTCGCACTCGGCGTATCGATGGATCGATATTTAGAGGGGAGGTCTATTATAATTGCTTCAATAACAATGTATGCGGTGCACAACATTTCCATTGCTAGCTATACGCCGAAAAAAGGTTAAAGAAACCAGAAGTTATGATTATTTAAATACAGTATATTTTCTGAAATATTTTTTTTGCTGGCAAGTAAATTTTTGATGTGCCGTGGATATGGCTTGTTATTGCCTGCCCAACATAAATTGGCGTGCGGCGAGTTTGGAACTAAAACCCGCACCGCCCGCACTCGGCGGTAACCCCTCGCCCTGTCATTCAGTTCATTCTCGTCTTTGAGCGCGAGCTGTGTCATCTTGATTACCAATATAGACTGAATTATTATGTCCAAAACATCCTAAACAGTTCGGGATGGTGCAAGAATAATTGCCAATGAAGTATTAAAGTTTTGCGAAGCTGAAAAAGCAAATAATGGACCGATATTACCGTTTGACAGTTTGACAGATAGCGCGCTGTTACCGACCAAATTTCTATTGAAGGCTCTGACACTGGTCACCGGACATTCAGTACATTATGTATTGTGTAATAAATTTACACCCTGGAAACTTCTGTTACGCGACAGTGACGCCCTCCTTCGCACGCCAACTTATAGTGGTACGTCTATAATGTGATCATAATGATGAATATAGCATAATGTTGAACTATGCAGTCAAATCTTGTTAAAGTGATCGATTAAGATGAATAATATAAAGTTATATTTATATATATCGAGGATCGAAAGCCAAAAGGGCGTTAGTGCTTTTTTAGAACTTTACAGGAGAGAAAAATAATGTTTTGTATTTCTTTTATTATTAAACGAATTGGATTATAAAATCGTTTAATAATAAAATAAACATTGACAGAATTTTCTTTTACTCCCGAGTAAAGTTTGAAATAATTACTAACGCCCTTTTGGCTTTTGGTTATACATTGGATGATATGTAGTAACAGTGTAACATTAAATTGTGAAAATGAACCTGTAGAAAAACGTCTTTTAAGAAATTTTGTGGGTCTAGTTATATTCCAAAAATGTAAAGAAAATAAATAGATAAATAAAAAAAATTGTAAAGATAAATAGGAAGTGATAATAATAAGACAGTGACAATAAAGATTAGTTAAACAGATAAGACTCGGTTATAATAAGGAGTAAAAGTAAACAGTGATAATAAGTAATACGTATAATGTATATGAGCACATGGTCATGGAGGGTGACGAGTTTCCAGTATCTGTACGACGATACTCTTTAAATTTGGTATTAAAAATATGTACTGAATTAAAAAGGTTTTTATAGTCTGTGCATACATGAGAGTATTTCCTATTACTAGCGTGATTAGGACAAGAGGTAGCTTTGTCTGGTAGATCTGTATGGGACGTGGAAGCATAGCAAGCTGGTGATTTCAGGGGAATCAATAAGTTAGTTTATCATCATCATCATCACTCTTGGCTCTACAACCCCTGGTGGGGCTTGGCCTCCTCAAGAGTCTTCCTCCTACTCATGTCGGTTTAATGCCAGCTCTCTCCAGTTCAGGAGCTCCAAGGCAGATATGTCTTTGAGTTTGAAGGCTGTTTGTTTATGTACACCATATTGGATGGATTTTTCACTAGCCAAATGAGTGATCTCATTTCAAATGCACTGTCTACTACGTCATAAGCTTGATATCTACCGGGGTTTATGTCTGCTGGCAGTGGTTCTGTTTGTTTTGTACAATTGTTTATTTATTTTCCTTCATGATAGTGACCATGCACCTAGTTTAACTGTGTCTACGGTATTTCGTCACATATATGCATGGTTTGCTTTTGATGACAGTGAAGCGGTTTAGTGTGGACACCTCCCCGCGCCGCTTGCACTTATATGAGTTTAAGTAGCGCGGAGAGGATGACTACTTTAGCGTAAAAAAATGGCGAATTGGGTGGCGAAAGCGTAAGGCCTATATGGGAGCTATTGCTCTTAAAACGGCCTTGGGTGTGTGGTTGGTCCCTCTTCACTACATTTAGTCTACTTTTACTTTTCTTCTAGTAACGGCCTTAAATTTAACACAATTTATTAAAATGAACATAAATTTAGCATACACCCTTTCAGTAGCAATAGAGACGCCGAATACGTCATCAACAAAGTTATGTTTATAGGTGCGGTTCTACTCTGGTTTCTAGTTTTCTTGAATTTCTACTGATAATGCTTCTCTAAATATTATTTTAATCGGTGCGGTTGGCATCTTGATTCTGTATTAACAGATCAGATTAATCCTATCGCTTAGGGGTTTATAATAACCGTATTCAAAAAGCAGCCATTGTTTTGTTTTAACTTATGACGCAGTGAAACAAAGGGTGTGTAATCCACGGTGTTATCCAGTAAACAGAATATTAAATTAAATTTTGTAATTTCAATTTCCACACAGGCTAACATATGCAAAAGAGACAGACTTTGATTCCTTCTTACTGTGCATGAAGATTTCTTCTATCACAAAAATATCATCCCTTAAATCAGTTTAGGGGTGCGTGGACAGTCGAGCATACATTACAGGTTTTCTGCAAACCGATCTATCGGTTAATAAATTTCTAAGTACCGGAAATTTCGGAGAATATATTTTGACTTTTTAATATATTACATATTATAAAAATATTTTAATACTGCGACATAGGTAATGTGACGATATTTGCAGCAAGCAGGTTTGTTGAGTTTTTTTTGTTTAATTCGACTTTTTGACTCGAATTTTTGTGGAATTTTCTCCGGCCTAATACAATGTGCGCACGTGCGTTGGGGTTCAGATACTAACCATCGCAAAAATCACCAGTCAAGCTTAGAGTAATTTATTAATTATTATTTATTTCTTAGTGGTTATTCTGTCTTCCGACAGATACTTTTAAGTGTTCTCTGAAGTCCAGTTGCACTGTACACCGTCTTTTTCAACATTTAGTCATTAAAATATCCTCAGGCTTAATAGATTATCCTGAATTATTATTATTCAAGCTCTTGATCAATATTCCTCCTAAAGTTCTAAGAATTAACCCTCTTCCTTTTACTCGCTTTCTTTTAACTCGTAGCGTCTGCTTGTCTGTTGTCTGCCGAAAAAACTTTGGATCGATTTTTAACCCTTTTCCCGTGATCCAATCGAGCTGAAACATTGCAGGCATACTCGTGGCGACGATAAAAATGATCTAACAAATTTTAGTTTAAAAAATTAATAATTATAGTATAATTTTGGATTTTTAGAAATTTAACGATTTATATATTGTTTAATTTTCGAGCCCGATGCGTGAAGTAGGCGAGAAACCTGTTTTAATGAGTAGTTTTTTACTCCCTTTGTTTCTACAAACTACAGGCTAAACTCACGCGCTCACAAAAAAGTATAATTTAGACATTTTTCAAAATAACTCTACTCATGTGCGACGCTTGCTTTCCGATCCATTTTTCAAAAAAAATATGTGTTATTATTTTCCAAAATATCTATTAAATATCATATATATGTACACCACGCAAATACGATATTTTGTCACTACCAGTGAAAACCTATAATTGGATTTTATGTTTTCCAATCTTTGTATTTACTTAATTATTGTTAGCCTTTGGTTTTTCGAATAATAAATAAAAAAACATATGTAAATAAATAAAATTACAATTTTATCTTTATCAGTGGATTAAGTATTTTTTTAAATAATCTCTGTATTTTATTTCAATATTGTATTGTCTATAAAAGTTAGTTTATTATAATATAACATAATATTCACTTATCGGCGCCTTTATAATTACCGGTAAACTGATATTAAATACAGAGTTTAAATGGTTATGTAGTTATTATCGATTAAATGGTTATGCGATTTTCCGGTAAAATTTGCATGTCTCAGTCTATGGTGTCTAAGAATCAGACTCCGTCTCTGACTATACCTTGAAGCCCGACTCTGAGTAATTTTATTCAAGCGAAAGACACAAAAGAAACATTCTTCATACACAGTTGACAAATAAAGCACCGATCAGCACAGCTACGTCGCTAGAGTGAGAACAAGAATTGGCTAAAGAATGATTGTCCTCATAAATGTGTGTTTGGTATAAATATGCATATTGACGATAAGCTCTCGCCCCAGACTTCTGAAGCATACATATTTGCAGGGGCGTGCAGTGAAAACAAGAAGCATGACTTTTTCCTAAGCATATATTTTGAAAATAAGCCCAAATAGGAGATATATCTCGTAATATTCCAATCACAATAATTAAGGCTGGACATTCACTGCAAATGCATATTTCGGCGTTTTTTTTTTTACGAAAATGTGGATTTTTATTATTAATTTATATCAGAATGTGTTTTCTAGACTGCATTTTTTAAATAAAATAACTTAGATAAAACCTTTGTTCTTATATAAAAGTAATACAATGAACATTATTTATAATAAATAAGAAAATATAAGCATTAATCGACAGGCCGCGGTCAAAGAAATTATTTTTAGTGTCCAAGCGGCGAAAAGTTTTAATGAACATTTGTATGAAAGCATAATATATTTTTTATTCGTATAACGTATACTTTATTATCTAGAATTTGTACCAAGGAAAATAAGAAATATTCAATATTAATAAAGTTGTAATGTTTTAAATTTACAAGAAATTTTTACGTTTTTTCTTGATTTTAAAACACATTTTTTTTCCTATTTTATATATATTTATGCAAGGAGATGATTTTAAACAGTATATTCTATTTCTTCTCGTATTTTGAGGCTTTAATCACTAATTAACCTAAATTATTATTTAAAAATAAAAATTCCAAAGTATGAAATGTGCCAATAAATGACTTAATTATAAAACAGAATACCGTTCTGTTTAAAAAAAAATTTTTTTAAAATTTCAGTCTAAAATATACATTTTGATATAAATGAATAATAAAAACCCACATCTTCGTAAAAAGAACGACGAAATTGCATTTGCAATGAATGTGCCACCTTAACATTTTAATATTTCATAAAAAAGTGAATCTTTGGTCGATAGAGTGAGGAATGAACAAATTAGAAGTGAATGTAATGCTGGCTGTGGTGTGGTAGACAGATTTAAAAAGGAATGCTGAGATGGTTTGGTCATATAGAACGTATGAGCAAGGAAAGGATGGTTAAGAAAATATACGGGGCGAATGTTGAAGGCAACAGGAATAGAGGGCGTCCGCGAAAGACCTGGCGTGATCAAATACTACAAATATTGGAGGATGGCCCCGTTAAAAGTCTCAACAACCGTAGAAGATGTATGAATGTAGCCGAAGCAAAAGTGGTGCGCCAAGATAGAAGAATATGGCGCTCTATCCTCTCTGCCTACCCCTGCGGGGAAGCAGCTTGATTGTTAGTTAGTTAATATTTCGTAACATTCTGCCAGATAAATATTTAATTTTGATTTTTTTTTCAAATATATGTTTAAATAAAAGCCATGCTTCTTATTCTCACTACACACCCCTGCATATTGGTCAGTTCGGGTGGTGAAGCTTGTACTATCGTAGATTCATCAAAGTCCAGAAAATGGTTTTGAGAGTTATTCATAAAAAGGCTTTCCGCTTTTCTTCCAATGAACTATACTATCTTCAAATACATATTTACTTATCAAATAACGGACACTTTCTTGTACGTCCTTGAAGACGCTGTCTCCTGAAGACGCTTTGATATGACTCCAACGAAACGTCGAAAATCGAATCTATACTGTTCTCATAAAATATCCATTTTTATTTCAATATTATATTTCAATATGAGAACTGTATATGTTAGTCGACCGTAATATAATCTTTAAATATTTTTTTTTCTGGATATATGTAATTCAAAAAAATAATTACAGAAGTAGCTCACATAAAACATCGTTCCTGGTGCACGATTATGTAAGTAATAATTTATTTTTATTTAAATAAATGGAAAAAAAATATACCTATCTGCCGAGAGAATCCACCACCTCAAAGTGAAGGGATGTTTTGAGGTGAAAATGAGCCTTGTACTGAGGGGATAAAAATAACAGATCCTGAAAGGTTTAATGGTTTTAAACCTAAATAAATATTTGCGCCCGAGAATTTTCAAAGGTGGTAAATACTACTCGTGTATATGAAGTGGATCGGGCCTTAGCTCAGAGTATTTTGTCTGCCTGAATTTTTGAGTGGAAAAATTTCAACCCTCTTGTAAAAATTCACTTATGTAGATACAGAGATATACAGATATCGTAGGGATGGGGGTGTCATCGGTGGAAAAATGTGGTCTCGGGTAGAGAGCCTCCTAGTCCACCCTTAAAATTAATCTCAGTAAACTTCATCATAGATTTTTAAGATTCACATTTTAATTAAACGTCATGATTATTTTTTTAACGAAAACAAATACTATTTTGATGTTCTTTTTACTCCCTTTCTTTTTACTCGTGGCGTCTGATTGCTTGCTTGTCTGACGAAAAATCTTTGGATCGATTTTTAACCCTTTTCCCGTGATCCGATCGAGCTGAAACATTGCAGGCAGACTCGTGACGACGATAAAAATGATCTAACAAATTTTCGTTAAAAAAATTAATAATAATTATAGTATAATTTTGGATTTTTCAAAATTTTAATGGTTTTTACATACAAATAAGTAGGTTGTATGAAAATACTCCGACGCATCTAGACACGAAACCCGAAAATGAGAAAGGGAGTGTTGTAAAAACTTGGTTTTTATGGGTTAGTTTTTAGAACGTATTTCTGTGACATTTAAAATAAATTCTCTGAATTAATTGTCACAGAAATAAACTTTCCCTACAGTTCTCTGTTTGATTCGGCATTATTCGACAAAATACAAGACTTGTCAACACCCTCTTTAGACTCCACTCCGTCTCACCCCCACCCCTAATTTTTTTGATCTCTTTTGGTAGGAAACTTAGTGCATGTTAGCCTTCGGTTAGATTAACACGCATGGCAAGAATATTTTGGGAAGGTGTTAGTGCATGAATGATACTATGGTCGTGGTGTGTAGTGGTATTTACATGCTAGTATAGTGATTGTCCCAACGAAGAGACGGGTACGTCTCGAAACCGGTAGAGCTAAAATCTACGTAGGTCGTATAAATTTTATTAGTTTGATAACATCTTTTTTGCTATATATGCATTAATTTTAAGATTGGCTGTCATCTTTCTCAATTTCAAACAAATAAATATTTTATTCTATGTAAGCGAGGAAAAAGTACTTGTATGTCAAACAATAACTAAAATGTGCGAACCGAGTTATTACAAGTTATTTTACGAGCGAGTTGTAATTGTATTGCATTTCATTTTATATTATTTCGGTTTTTAGGTTTTCACAACCATTTAGAAAAGAGATACATCGATATGCACTTTTGCTGATACAATACCGATATCGATGCGGACAGTAAAGATTTGTAAAGGTGCAAAAAGTTGTTGGTTTAGATTAGAAACAGACGAAATTACTTGTATAATGTTTATCTAGAATGTTTACTTTATCATGAAATTTTAAAAATTGTAATCTATCAGAACATAACGTTCAGATTATTGTATTAGTAACTTGTTGGTGTAGTCGTCATGACGCTCTCCCACTTGTCTGGTGATCGGTGGTTCGAGCTCGATTCCAGGACACCAGCAATTTAGTCCTATTTTCACAGCACAGGCCTTTGGCTTAGTTTGAGAATAGCAAAAATATTAATGCGACTCGTATTCCGTGTTCGGAATGTAATTATGAAACGCGGGGATTCCTCGAGCGTAGATAAATTGTGCCGCGTTTAAACATGAACGAATTAAGCGCGAAGATGGCGCGTTTACACATGGATTAATTATAGTGCGAAATTCAAAATGTATCGATGTATCGGCAAATTAATATCGCCGATTCCGGTATCAACATCGGATGCATTCCTAGTTTAGAATATTCTGGTTTAAATTTTCTAGGATATCCTGCTGTATGAATTGTCATATGTTATTGTGTAAAAAAAGTAACCCATAAAAAACAAGTTTTTATTTTACTCCCTTTCTTTGTAAATTAAGTTTACCATCATGTAATTAAATAATTGATTGAAACATTTCTAGACAAATAAATATCTATGTCAAAAATCTCTAAAAATATCTCTTTATTATTTTATTTCTTCCCAAAAAACCGAAGTGTGCTGTCATCTGTGAACCAATTGTCATAAATTTTCGAAATTCGTAGTGAAGTACCTGTTATACCTACCGACGGATTAATTCAAATTTTAATATTCCGTGACGTTGTCAGGCCGACGTTCGTGATAATCAAACTTTTGTAATGATTCCAATTTGAAAAAAACATTAAAATATCTAAAAATTCAAAATTATAAACTAACTAACTAACCATCACGCCGTTTCTCTGCAGGGGCCTACCCCTTCAATCCTCTCTGCCTACAGAGAGGATTGAACGCCACACTCTTCTAAACGCCACACTCTTCTAAACGCCACACTCTTATACTATAATTATACTATAATTATTAATATTTTTTAACGAAAATTTGATAGATCTTCTTGATCGTCGCCACGAGTCTGCTTGCAAAGTTTCAGCTCGATTGGATTACGGGAAAAGGGTTAAAAATTGATCCAAAGTTTTTTCACCCGGCAAGCCGGCAAGCAAGCAGACGCCACGAGTTAATATAAAGTAAAAAAACTTTATTTTTTGACTATCAGCAACTTGTTACACAACATTTTGAAATCCGTATGTATCAGTTGCATATATCAAAGTACTACGAAACTTTCCCGACAACCCAAGCCGTTAAAATAGTTGTCGAATGCACGTTTTGCGAAATTATAAGGCAGCATTCAGAACATGTATTGAACATGTATTTAGCATGTATTCAATGAAATTCGGAACGTTCCTCCAGGCAAGGGAAACGAACAGTTTGATAAACCATTTAGAGTTTAGTCAAACGGGTTCTAGTTAGGGAACGTAGTTAGGTGAAGTGTGTTTAGGTTAGCTGCTACAAGGGCGTAACTGTCACTTGAATAATTTTACTCATTGATTATGTATGGCATGTGGAATAATTTAAACCGTTTCGATGTTCGTTCATATTATATTTTAAATAATCTTTTTGCTATTATTTTATTTATGCTACACAAATTAGTTCTAGATTAGCCGGCCGTACGTAACGTGGAATGTACCTTGTCTGCCGGGCAATTTCGCACACGATTTCTGTTTTTTAGACACTTTATTGTGATGCTTATATTCATATTCATGTAAAAATTAATAATAATCGCTAAGAAGTTTCAGTTTCTGGTTTCTCAATATACAGACTTCAATAATTACTTATATGAGATGAGGGTCGCACCCCCAAATTGTGAAGGAGTAAAATTATTTGTGACGAATGTGCGGACGCTTGGATGAGTGAGAGGCAAGCGTGCGAGCGAGACGCATGGATGGCGCCCGTGCTGTTGCGCCGCACCGGGCAGAACGAGATTCACCGGGGTCCGAATCAGTTGTACATATTGTATTATAAAGTAGTGTCTCCAATAAATGTTGTTACCTACGTAACGCGTATTACTAGAAGAACCCGATTATTCCCAAGTGCGTAGGCCGAGTTATATTGCCTACGCACGTAAGAACATCACATTATTAAAAGACGGATTTATGAATTTATAATCTTGTAGGGACTCTGTTCACGCAAATAACCTCTTTGGGCACGGTATCATATATGATACTTGGATGTATACCATTCACTTGTCTAAAATTTAAAATTTAGCTCTGTTAAAATTTGTTTGTCGAAGTCAAAATGTGCATCATCGGTAAAACCAGACACCCTGAGCTTTTGTCAAACATAACCAGTAAATATATTTTCGACATAAACTCCAAATATCATAAAGGATACCGTGGGCCGGAAGAAGATAAGTTATTTTTTGTCATACAAGTACATTTACTTGCTCGCATACAATATAATATTTTTAACACAATGATTTATACACAACGTTTTATTCCACTAATTTGAGTTATATAAGCCTAAGCGCTTTCGATGGGCATAACCATCATCTTTAGAGGTAATATTAGAACTAATTGTAAATCAATATGGCCGACAAATAGGAAGTAAAGGGATGACGGTGAGGGGGGGGGGGCGAGGGTAGTTATTTATTGACATATACAGCAGTAATTAATTTTAACATACAATAATACTTATTTTAACAGTGGGGATAACGCAGGTATTGGAATGTTTTATAAGGTTATTTTTATTTTTGATTGCTTTATTATAATTCTAGTATTTCTAGAGCATCCAGTTTACGACCCTTCACCTCTAGATGTAGGACTTCCACTCTGTAAATGAAACAACGCTTAATTTATTTATAATATTTTTGTTTATTGTGTATACTTGACTCAATACCGTGTTGCAATTAATGCCTAGTCGATGAAGCAATTGCGACATGTATTCATGTGTGTGGGTCAATCGGTTTTTTTTGTTATGGAAATATTGCTCAGTCAAGTCAAACATGCAAGTTAATAGACAGTGGACGCAATACTGCAATCACAGTTAATGCCTCGTCAGAGAACTTGGGGAATTGCCTCAGACGATGTATATATTATATTACGAGCTCGCTCACGAAGAAAGGCGGTTGGGTCTCCGCCATCGGCATGTTGGTCCTGTATATTGGAATGCGAAACAATGTATGCTGACGCTGTTTAAGGTAAAATATCTAATATACGCTGCTCCGTATGACTTCAGAATTATCGATCATACCGTGCAACATTCGATTAAAATGTGTAATCAAATAAACATTCTTTCTAGTCTCTAAACTATTGAAGCCAAGCATACCCTGGAGAAAGTCAGTTAGGTAAAGCCAAGGAAAATGCCAATAAAGAAAAAAATAATGGACCCAGGTTATCTATGAAGATGATACAGCTCGGATGAATAAAGAAAAACAAGTAATTAAAACAATACAAATCCGAAAACTTCAAAATATCGGACATATGATGATGGCAAGGGCATCCTAAGCATATATTTTAAAAAGAAACCGAAATAAGAGATATATCTCGGTATATTCAAATCACAATAATTAACATTTTATTCAGATTTTAATATTTCATAATATTCTGCCAGATAAATATTTAATTTCTATATTTTTTTCACAAATATACGGTTAAATAAAAGTCATGCTTCTTGTTCCCAAAGCACGCGCCTGGGTGATGGACCCAGAAATGTACAACATCCTGCACATCATAATGCAGGAAAAGATTGCCGGAAGTCTGGGCCTGGAAGAGGGAGAACATGATGGCTGAAAAACCTAAGACAGTAGTTTGGGCAGTCTACTGTAGGACTATTCCGGGCACCAGTAATTAAAGTGACGATGGCCAACGTCCGTTGAACGAATAGGGCACAAGAAGAAGAATAAGAATTAACACTAGATAGTAGGTAAAATATTACCTAATATTTTATCCAAATTTACCCAAAACGCCTGGCGAACGCGCGGCTTAAATATTATTGAATTAATTTATCAAAAGTTGAACACAAGAAAGTTAGAATCGAATCGAATAATGTTGTTGAGCAAGAATTCAGAATACTTAACGATTGAAGATGTTCGAGTAATCGTAATGCGATTAGCAGATTTGAACATAGCGGAACGGGTAAGTTTATTAAAACATTTTCCTTGCAAATTTCTTCGAGAAGGTCTACGTGAAATAAACCATTCCGGCAACCTCCCACAACCAAAGGGAGATTATTTTAGAATATGAAGTATTCAATAATTGTCAAGAGAAAAATAATTTATTTTGTTTGTACATGATTTATCCACTTATTTCGGGAAAGAATTTTCGTACATTGAATGTAGGTAAACCACGCTATAACGATATTATTTAAAAGAATTTAAGAGTTTATTTATATATATCTCTCTATTCTTAATATAAAAATATCCTTTTATGTGCGCGTAAGTTTCTTCTATGAGAAATATAAAGCCATCTTGAAAATTTTAAAATTAATATCGTTAATAATAATGACTGTACACATTTTCATCAAAGTTGTAAAATACGATTAGAAATGCTTGGTTCAGTTATGTATGATTATTTATTAATTATGAAGTGTTCGAGAGATTTCGATTGTGCGCAGTTTATCCAGATTCTAGCATCTCGTTACAATATTGTTACGTGATAGTGAACCTATTGAATACTGACAACAATAGGATAGAATTCTATACTTAAGAATACTTTAGAATTCTCTAGAACGCTCCACAAGTCTCTGGTAATCTCTGGAACAAATTACTCGAAAAATCTTGAGAGAATTCAACGATAAACAAGAATTGAACGAAGTTTACTAGAAAGCTATCAGTGCTTTAAAAACAGCGTGAAATGGTGTGCATTAAGAAATAGTGTAAGAGAGGCATTCTGGAAATATTTAGTGATCAAACATTTAAGAATGGTACTCCGATTTAGCTCGGGTCCAGTGACTTTTTGGTAATAAATTAATTGTTTTTAAGTTGCTTTAATTTTCCTTACACAGACACGTCTCTTGACAATGTTAGTATATTTTTATTATAGTTGATATAAATTTCATCATGAAAGCATAATGGCTTATCATAAAAATGATTTTGCGAACTGAAAATAGTCGCGGTAACCTGTAAATTCCACTGAATCTGCAGCAATGCAGAGATTTTTTACTGCATTGTTCAAAACAGTTGTTTCGTTTAATTATCGAGATAAGCGATCGATCAAGGTAATTATGATGCCTAGAAATGGCTAAATTTTAAGTCATTATTTTGGGTGTCCGCCGAAGACATTAACCCTGCTTTGTGCGGGATCAATGACAGATTAAATAAGCATTAAGACTTATTGATTACCCCCCGCTGAGATAAACGGCTGATTGGTTTACGAATTAACCCCGACGCGACCTTCCACAATTTCGGTTACGGCCCCACTTTCACCCCCGCTCAGCGGAAGGGTAGCGACTGTCTGCGGCGATGACTCCTGGGCTAAGTGTCTTTCCGGCTAAGCCATCATTAATATCCGCGCACCCTCGAAGCAACGTATTCAATTTACTGTAAGGGTGAGCCTTCGAAGATTGGATTAACGAGCTGGGTTCCTGCCCTCTAACGAAATCGATTCCGGGCAATTGTCAAGAGTTGGACTTTTATTGAAGTGCGAAATGGTTATTCGATATATAATACTAGCCGTTCATTCGAAGAAAATCCCGGGACAAAATAACTACAGGATTTTGAAGCTGAAAATTCATTTATTTTGTATTTTTTTTTAAATTGACTATTCGATTCAACCCAAAACTAAATATAATAATCAATACATATATATATATGTTAGTATTAATTTCTTTGGGGGTAACCCGCGTCAAAATCTAGTCCTCAGAAGGACCATTCGTCAACCGACGTTTCGCCTGAATCACAACGGGCATCTTCAGGGTGTCTTGTTAATAAATTTCGAGGGGCACACGAGGGGCAGTGCGAGCACGTCCGTTCGTATCGGAAGCTTATTACCAAGTGAAGTCTGATAAGTCAATATCTAAATTTGGGTACTGTGGTCATTATTGGCCTTAATGATTTTTGGGAATTTCGTATTAAATATTGGGTGTTCCTTGCCGCTGCTGGCCTTAATGGCGTTTGTTTGGCTCCTTGTGATGCGTTTTGTACTCGATGTTGCTTCTATTGTGTCGATGGTTATATTTAATTGATGAATATTTAATTGTTAGTGGTTATATTTAATATATTAGCGCGCAAAAATCAAGTTTTCTCCGGCCAAGTTTTCTCCACAACCAGCCACAACCTTCCACCGGTGGTTATGGTGGTAGATAGCCCTTGGTGTCACATTGAAAATATGCGAGTTTGGTGGGGATGGCTGTGCGTGGGTGGGAGTGGGTGACGAAAATGTGCTTTCTAGCACATTGTTTTGTTATGGGAAGGCCGCAAATGCTTCAGATTGTTTCAAAATAGGCGCGCCGACTGTGTCGGTGAGTCTAGAAGGTTCAGGAAAAACCTTCTCTAGAAAGTTCTGGAAGGAGAAGGTTCTAGAAAATTCCCGAAAGTTCTGTAAGGTTCTAAACAGAGTGGCGGAGTGTGTCGGTGTGTCTAGAAGGTTCGTACATGTACATTCGATAAATTTCTTGAAAGTTCTGGAAAGATTGAAGATTGAAGATTCGCGAAAGTTCTATGACGATCCAAACAGTGTGCTAAAAATCTACGCGTGCGAAGCCGCGCGGGCACAGCTGGTATTATATAAAAATGTTAAGACCGCGTAATTTCAATCTTTGCGTGTTGCTTGAGCCACGCGCTGATTGCGTTTCACACTCTAATTATCTCATGTTTTAATTCCAGCAAGTTACGAATTTACGGACCGACAGACAGACAATGAAATTATTATATTTAGGTGTGGGGTATAAAAGCAAAGAAAGCAATATCCTCGAATCAAAAAATATACTAGAATGCAATCATCGAGGATTACTAATTTTTAATGTAATGAATTTGAAATGTTATAGAAAACATTGCCTGCAAATTTACAGGAAATATGATTTTAGATGGGATAGACATATAAAATCCAGAATTAAATACATTCTAAATTAGTAACCTACGGTGACTGTATTCAAAACATTTATTGATTTTTAAAAATTTTAACCGGTCGGATGCCGGCCGTACGTAACGAATGTACTAAGAAGTTGCAGTTTCTGGCTTCTCAATATACAGACTTCAATAATTACTTGTACAATAATTACTCATTCATTAATTATGAAAATAAGTAACGAAATTTACTGACCGAAATGTACGCACATGTTTATCGAATAAAACCAAGGAAGCATTAACACTTTTGTATTTATTTATTTTTTTTAAACTTAATTTTAACACTTTTTTATTTAAAAATAACACTCTATACGATAATTAATAATAAGTAATTAAATTAAATTTATATTTAAATCCTTCAGGGTATAATTGCTGAAAATAACGCAAACTCAAAATTACATTACATACATAAATAACAAAATTAATGCGGGGTTCGAAGACGACGTTTGGAATTATCTTTTGTCTGGTTTGCGCGGCAAATGAGGTTACTTGACAAATAGAACTCGTTCATTCATTCAAAAACTTGAGATGTAACCAATGATAGGCTTTAAAGACTCATAAACGCAGGTAAAATAGGCCAAATTCGCATACGTGTCTAGGGAGCGCAGATCTGCACTCCGGCAACCTACCGGTTAAAACATTCATTTAAGGCCTTTGCTTTTATACCCGTAATATTTTACCATTCTTAGAGGAGCTAAGAGAAAAATCAAAGCAAAAGACAGGGCTACGTGAGGGGAGGGAGGGATTAAAAAGTGTTCAAAATGTAACCACGTGGTTGTGCCGAATGTTTTTAATGATAGGGATTTTTTATCTTATTAACTGGAGAATGAGATGAGCTATGTTTCTCATTTTTCCATTTCATTTCATGGCTGATAAGTAAATACTGCGCCCTTAAAGTTTAAGAACCTTAAGCAGAAACTTTCACTATCCACTCCCCCCGACAAGAATAAGCACGCCACTGACGAAGGGTAGTCCGGAGAAAAGTTAAAGAATATTTCTTAATCAAGTTAACTAACAGACGAACATAACTATTTTATTTGATGCTAGCTTCCAAAAAATTGTATCGCATAAAAATGGTGAGCTTGGAAAAAGTATTCGTATTCATTGGCAAAAATAACTAGCTAATGAGATAGAGAGAGATACCAAGCATGTTTATGTTTGCTGTGCTAGCGGATATCATATTTTATTTTTACTTGTCTTTCCCGTTCTAAGAAGAATATTTAAAACTGTAAAAGTATTTGGTTGATTCATAATTATCCGCCTTTTTTTGCGGCGATTAATTATAATTTTTTTAGTTACTCACAGTTTGATATTTGAAATAGGTGATGGATTGTTTGATACGTCGTATAGTGTGGCAGATATCGGCATTAGATTTGTGAGCAACCTGTCATTTCACGATCACATAGAGGCGGTCAGTGGTAATGCATCGAAATTGTTGTTTTCGAAAATACTCGCGTACTGAGAACTCTTTACAACTCCTTGGTGCGAAGTAGACTCGAGAGTGGCTCGATGATTTGGGGACCACATGAGCTTAAGTACTCACTTATGGTAGAGAAAGTACAAAAAAGTCTCTAAGATATTTTTACATGAGAGAGTACGGGCATTATCCTTGGCTTTACCCGACCGAGTTCCTCCAGGGTATGCTTGGCTACAATAGTTTAGAGACTAGAAGGATTGTGGATACACAATCCTAAGTAAATGCGTAATCAGATATGATTACGCATTTTTATCGATTGTTGCGCCGTGTGATCGATAATCCTGAAATTATGTGGAGCATTGGTTTGTATGTTCCCGATAATTATCTAAGACAATGTCAGCATAGATTGTTTCACATTCCAATATACAGGACCAACCTGCCAATGGCTATGCCTGTTGGAAGAGCTACTGCTATGCTGAACAATATTACTCTGGATATCGATCTGTTCCATGTCTCTGAGAGGGTATTCCGAGGCAGGATTCTCCTACACCTTTGATGTGAATGATTTTATATATGTTTTATATTTGCTTTTGTTTATATATTTCTAAATTATTTATAACATCTACGAATTAAATTTGTGTTTGTACTGTAAATGTTATATAAAAAATAAATAAATTGAAATTGAAAATTGAATTGAAATACTGGTAACACGTCACTCTCCCTGACAATTTTCCTCATATACATTATACGCACTACTATTCTATAATGTATATAATGAATTGACCGTCTTCCCATAAAATCGTAGTAATTGAAACATTCTAAAAAACATTCAGAAAAATTCAAACATTCTGTTATAGCAGTAATTTATATTGATGGTGACCACGCCCCAAATGGTAATTGTATTTAATATATACAGAGTTTTACTACGTTTTTAATATTAAATTTTCTAATGAAACAAACACTAGTGAAATATACTTCCATTGGTCTAGGAAGGATCTTTTTATTAGGTAGTCTGGGATTCTCAAGAAAAGTTCAGAATTTTCTTCAAGGTTTATTTGTTCCATACAGAATACAACAATATTGCGAAAAGGTCCAATTAATAAATTGTTCCTTGTAGCCCAGTGGGCATGACACTGGCTTCTCATACCGAGGGTTCCGGGTTCGATTCTCGGTGAGGTCACAATCAATCTTTGCGATTTACTCAAGCCTGGATGTTTTGTGATGTATTTAGCTTCTTTGATTGGGCCTCTTGACCTGTTGAAGCATGAAAATAAAAAAAAATCTCATTGGTTCCCCAAGTGCCTGATTTCGTGCTGGTTTTCCCAATGGAATACACCCGCACGACGTGCTCTGTTGATCCTATTTTCCCTCTTTATCTCTCATCTCTTTCATGCGCTAATTCTAATTGTAATGCATCCATTCAGATACATTACAATTAGAATTACAATCACATATAAAGATGGAGATCCTATATGGATAGTGGCGTTTTTGTATCTAGACGCTACAATTGTGCGATATATGTCTTAACAGTATCGAAACTGGTTTGGGGGTTGGAAAAAGGTGAGCGTCGGTAGTCACCAATTTGTGGTGATCGATGAATGAGGAGAAGCTGCTTTAGGGTCACCACCCCTCATGTGACGGGAATTCTTCAAAGTCGTGAAATGTTTAATGATTTTATTCGCTCGATAAAACAGTTACAAGTTATACAAAATTACGATAATAAAGACAATGATAAAGACTCGACGGACCAGGGCCTCCGGCTTACGCCGGGGGTCGTTGAGAGACTGACATGCCCGTACAGGACGTTGGCTAGTTTTTATATGTTTTGCGAACAAAGAACTATCCCGAAGTCTAGCTGTGTGCGTATGCTGACGATGCTCCAGACATCGCTCTGGGTCCCTGCCTCGTGTACATGCTGTGCCTCAGTTTTGTTTACGCGGCATACTCGCCACGCTTGTGTGCGTATGTGACATAGATTCTGGTTTATGTATTTATGGTATGAGATTCCATAATGGTAAACGTTTAAAAAAAAATCAGTGTGTTATTTTATACAAAGTTTCTTAGTTTTATAAGTTTATACAATCAGTGTGGTTTAATACCAAGTTTGTTAGTTATATCAAATTATTAATTGTCCAACCAAAAAGTTAACGCTATAAACATCGAAGAAATTATTATATTTGGGAATTTTTAATTTTTTTTTAATTATAAATCCTCTATATTTACACATTTGTTACATAAAAAAATTTAGGTAAATAATTTTTTTTTTATCATTGTACCTCTCCAATAAGAGATTAACTCTTGTGTCTGGAGAGGGAGTTACACTTTTATATATATATATATATATTACGACGTGAAGTTCTGTTGCTCCCAACAGAACTCCTCGTCGCCACCAGCTTCGCTCAGTCGGAGAGGAATCGGACTCACCTTACTTCCACAATTTAAACTCAGGGTGCTTCCGGTGTCGTGTACACTGCACTTCAGCTGTCTCTCCCTTTAACTTATTTTAAGTTGCAACAGTTCAATGACTAGGGTAATACAACGAAACATTATTTAGATGAAGGGGAATTTATTCAAATGAATTTTAAACAGAACTTGATAATGCCACAGAAGGTGACAATTTTTTTTTGAAGTGTTTTTGGGAATTTTGCACATTGAAACCCTTTTCTTTACAATAAATTGTGGCGAAGATTTAATTTACCACGCCTCGACATCAGCGCTAGCGGCCGCGTCATACATGGAGGGAAAAGACAGTGGAACTAAATACTTTTATACTACTTGCGGTGACGCAGCGTAGGTGTCGGGGCGTGGTATTCACATTCTGCAAATTAATGAACATCTGGGCAAAATTTCTATATCACATTTAAAACAATGAAGCTACAATAGTCTGGCACAAACACCGCTTCCGCACGTGCTTAGCAATGTTCCTTTTTTCTAAAACCGCTCGACCTGATGCACATGTTCTTGTATTTACGGAGTCAGATAACACGCAGCTCGCTCCAGGCGTGATGTGAAATTGATTATTAGAGAGAATTTGAATACCAGGCAAGTCGTGGTCTTTATTTTGCTGGCCTCGCATCTGAGGAGGATTGCTCCCTTAAGGGTCCAGAGAACAACCCCACCCCGAGGCTTTGGGCGGCCGATGCAGATGATTACCGGAACATCACCTCTGCAGCTGCCCCGCCGTTCGAGACCGCTGTGAAACTATCTGCAGTAGACCAAAGACATTATTCTGTTCCATAGAGTGCTTGCGGTACCTACGCGGTTAGAAATCAATTTTTGGTGCAGATCGTTGGTGCGGGGATCGATAAATTCATTTCTTCAGAGGTTTCGCGAAGAGGTGTGACGAACAAAGGTTGCTACGTCACAATATATATATATATATATATATATATATTTTATAGTACATAAATATATATAAGAAAAAAAAAGTTACATAATATGAGATAATTAATGCATAAAGTAAAGTAAAGCACAGAAAGAACTAAGGCATTCCATTTAGCTAATGCACTCAGAGATCGACGAACTATTTTTAACTCGATTTGAAATGTCAGAGTTCTGAGAGTTTAACCTTCTCAGGAATGCGATCGATAAACATTTTCTGTTTCCAGATTTATGGGCAAGTAGTTCGGAGCCTTCCTGACTTAGTTATGACCAAGTTTGACGGCATCGATGCCGTCCAAAGTGGACGTCTGATACTATACGGATAACAAGGAGTGACTCGCGCCAGATTGTGCGATAGTTCAAAAGTTGCGCCTAGTCAGAATTCTTACAAAAGGTTTTCTTTTTATATTCTAAAAGAAATACATTAGTAAGTCCATTCCTAAATTGTATATATTGATTTGTCATGGTCTTTATATTATTCTGGACATTATTTTCAATTTATTTTTATCATTAAGACATTATTTATTATTAATTAAAGAGTTAAGGTTGGTATACGGTCGTTAGACATTTGAAGACCCCATGGCAAGATGACGTTAACTAACATTTTTGTCAAATGAGTTAATAAGTCCTGTAAACTAAATAATGTACGCTCTTTCCATTGGAAATAAGTTCAGAACTTAAAAATAATTAGAACATGTTCAAATCACAGGGATGAACATGTAAACTATACTTTTTCATAAAAATCAAATCAGTTACTAATGGAAAGAATACGTTAGTTAGTTACTAATACTACGAATAGTTACTAACCTTCAATAATAACATGTTCATGCCGTCTTTCTGAAATTAACACGCATTTTAATTTGATTGGAATATTTATGGTTACTATAAATTTTACTCTGTCATATATTTGTTTTTATTTGAAGACTATTATAATATGTACTTATATATTATTTTTCAATAATTTTAAATGGTAATTTTCTGTATTATTAATTAACATGCCAGGTATTTTGTAGTTTTGGATAATGGATGGTAAAAATGGATAGCATTTGAAGGGTTGTTTGATGTTCGTGTTTTACCAATTTTAAAAAGGTGTTAATTCTATCAAAAATGAGTCGCGGAGGCGAAAAAATGGTTGTTAACTACATTTTTTACGGAAAATTATTTATTTTAATTTTTTTGTATATAAATGCGTTTTTTACCTTGTTAATACTTTTTTGATATTTTAGTGACATAAATAAATAAAAAATAATCTTGAATTAGCAATAAAACATATTTTCAAAGGCGAAATGCAAATGTCTAATTATCTCAAAATAACTTGAATGTTAGTTAACAACTTCTTGCCATGGGGTCTTCATTTTTAACTGTAAATGGTTACGGATATTTTATGCGAACCGTATGTTTTTCCGAGAAAAGAATCTCGACGTTTCGTTTAATTCATATTCAACGTCATCAGGAGGACGATCTGCACCGGCAGAGGCAAAGGCGGACTGATTAATGCTTCCGGGGGCGTAAATTATATGCACTTTGTTGTGGAGTGTTTACTTCTTCTACGATAGAGGTCGCCAGTGTGCAATATGTACTAGTTACGTCGGCGGACTTTTCTGCGACGTCTCTCAAAGATTGAATCAAAGTCGTGAGAACAGGGCGCCAAATACCTGATAGTTTGTAACTGTTATCTCTATTGAAATTGGGATGTTTGTATATTTCAATGGATTCCCTCACTAATCTGGGTATTGTATATTTATTATTAATTTATCATAAAAAGTGTGTTGTGTAATTGTATCTATAATATTCAAAATGTTCTATGAAATATTTATACTTTGTACTCTAATATCACTCTAGAACCATCTATTAGTTCAATAATGACATGTTGATGGTCCGTTTGTTAAGAAATAAAATAAAACACAAGAAATATTTATCAAATTCCAAGCTTTATTATTATTAATATTTAAAATAATATTTTTATATGTATGTTCTGACAACACAATTAACAAACTATAGAAGTCTCACAGAGAACGTATTTGTAGGGAAAACATGTTTGGAAGTTTTTATAAGGGGGACCATGACTTATGACCTATATGAGCTAGCATAAGTGATCACTTATAATACAACGTTCACCAATTCCACCGTAAGAACATTATCAAATTTTTGATAATGTTCTTACGGTTTATTATCAGTTGCTTTCATATATTTGAATGGACTATGCTAGAAACATTCAAAATCTTTCTTATGACATAGTACACATAAATTTCGCAGCTGGTAACGATACCTAATTAATTAATTATCTTTGTAAAATAGTACATAATTTTTATGTAACATTACATATTACCATTACGATTTATTTTAGGCATTTGTAAATGAGGATTTAAATAAATATTAAATACAATTTATATTTAATATTTATTTAAATCCGCACTTATTTCGTAAAAAAATATACCTCGAATATAAAAAATATTCAAAAGCAGCTACGCTCGAATTTTTCGGAACAAAAAAAGAAATTCGATAATTCCTGTTTGAGCTGTTTGAATTTGTAGCATGAAAATATATTACAAGATAAAAGTCATCGAAGCGTGGTCTAGACGTGATTTTCTCAGCTATTTTTACAATAACTACCTCCAATTTCAGCACTTTGCTGCCATCAGAAATCCATTTCCATACAAATGTCCACGAAAATTACTTAAAGGCGCGCTCAAGAAAGTTTTGGTCGCCGAATATTTTCTCTTCCCCATCGAAATGTTTCTTTGGAAGTTGGTAGACCGGGGAGGCCTATTCCAGTCGCGAATGGGACACAGATCGTTTGTCCCATTGGGGAATTAAAATCGAGACCTGCAAAGTGTATTTGAAAAGTTTTAAAAATGATTGAATTTGATTGAACATCGCCTCTGGGCGTCGGCTGGCGCGACCGTCGCGACTTCATAAAACTTTGACAATTATTTACGAGCGCTCACAGTGAACTTATGAATTTCAAATAAACGTAAATTTTAATACGAGTATTGAAGGGTTCGTTTTTCTCTAAGTAACGGCGGTAAATTCGATATTGTAATATGATTATGAGAGGAAATGCCGGAAGTTGAAGCTTCTTTAGCTAAAGAAAATGGTATTACAAAATGGTATTACCGCAATACAACCAGAAATTCCTGCCAGCCATGGTTTTTAGAAGTGAAAGTGAATAAGTTCGACGCTTCCTCTATCTTCTTCTTCTTTTGGTGTCATGTCAGGTCCCCCCAACGTTGACTATCACCCGAGAGAAAGCGTCCCTGTCCTGGGCAGCACGAAACAGCTCTCCAACACTTCTTATGCCCGTCCAGTCGCGTATATTGCGGAGCCAGGAAATTTGTCTCCTTCCAACACCTCTACGACCCTCTATCTTGCCCATAAGAATCAGGTGGAGCAATTCATATTTTTCTCCTCTGAGCACATGACCCAAATACGATACCTTTCGGATTTTGATATTTGTCAGCAACTCTCTATTCACTCTAGCTCTTTGAAGAACTCTTGTGTTGCTGACCATATCCGTCCAGGGTATCCGGAGCATTCTCCGATGTATTCACATTTCGAACGCCTCCAGCCGGTTCATGCTACTCACTTTGAGGGTCCACGATTCCACTCCGTACAGCAGGACTGACCATATATAACATTTGACCAGTCGCTGTCGAAGTTTCAGGTTAAGATTGTCATCGCAGAATATCTGTCTCATTTTGTTAAAAGCAGCTCGCGATGCTTCAATTCTGCATTTGACTTCGGTTTCTGGGTCGAGGTCTTCCGCTAGGATACTTCCAAGGTATTTAAACTTTGTTATCTGCCGTATGCGAATAGGACACTGTTACATGAATAGCCATCTTTCTAAAATCCGCATTCGGGCCTCTTCTATGTGTGAATTCCGGATGGACGACGAACATTTAGATCACATATTTTTTGGATGCCCCATCAACGACTATTACTCAAATTTTATTCTAGATCTTTCTTATTACAATATTCCATTCCCCATCAACATCCCAACCCTCTTATCTTCCAACGATCAAATCACTTTAAAATTACTAACAAGATTCCTAAACAAGTAATTGAATGTTTCGGCGTTAACTTTGTGGAAATCTATTATGAAAAAATTATGAAATAAAACAATGAACTTTGTTTTTTTCCACTATTTTATATTTGAGCACTTGTTTCACTACATGTTTCGGAAACGTCCGTTTCCTTCATCAGGTGAATTAAGACTGAGGTATGTGGGAGTGGTTGTCTGGTGTGTGGGTTGTGGATTCGGTAGAAGTGGAAGGGGTATCTGGGTGGTGGGAGATCGGGAACATTGTAAGAAGGGGTGATGTGAAGGGTTGAACTTGATTATTGATTATGTTATTTGTTGTGTTTAGGTTTTTATGAAATTCAAGTGTTTCTAAATTATTTTGTTTAAGGCCGTTTGTCTGTTTATGTAGGATATGTATTTTTGTATTGCTGAATGTGTGGTTATTTTCTATAATATGATTAGCATATTCTGAAAAATTATGATTTGTGAGCCACCTTTTATGTTATTTAAATCTTTTTTCTAATGACCTGCCTGTCCAACCTATATATGTCATCTCACAAACCCCACATTCTAGTTTATAAACCCCACTATAGTGTAATTTGTTAAGATTTTTCGACTTATTATTTTTTAATTGTTTTTCAATTGAATTGTCAGTGTAGAAAAGATAGTGAAACAAGTGCTCAAATATAAAATAGTGGAAAAAACAAAGTTCATTGTTTTATTTCATAAATTAACTAACATTAGGTACCCCATATCCTTTTCCATTACTAATAGAATTGAATCATCCACACAGAATAATATTTATCCCAAAATGAATCGGTTACAATTTAAATTTCCAAAATAAAAGAGGGAAAAAACACAACCATCACACCCATTACTAACGAAGAAACACTTATTTTGTGGCAAGAACACCCCATAGGGGTGAAATGAAAGGAAAGAAGAAGAAGAAGAAGAAGGGTTTGTTTTCTTGGCTTGGATTTAATTGAATTTTGTGTCAGACACAAAACTTGGTGTAATAAGAGGTTGTGCACAATGAAAGTCTGCTGCAATGTGCGACAGAACCGTTTCAAAAACAACTCATTGTTTATTCACAATGAGGTTGAGTATTCAATTTTAAAAAACAGATTTACATATGACATCGTCCCTGTATATTATCACGAATTCGCCGCCTTAGGGTTGCATTAAAATGTTGGTAAACTTTGTTTGTTATAGTTAACGTACCTACTTACATATATATCAGAACTGACTAGAATGTTCGCTCCCAAAAAGTCCCTTAAAATTATGTCGCTCGCTGATCGCAGCTTTAACTTAAACGAAACGCGAGGTCCTTCTCCATGACGCAGGCAGCTAGTGAAGATAATCGTGTCGGCAGGGTTTGAGTGAATTGAAAACGTAAATTATTTTCTTGTTAAATTATGTAATATCGACGAAATTTTTTTTTTGTATATGCGAGATCCGCCTGAAAATAATTTTCCTAAAAAAAATTATAAATGCATCATAAGCAAACGGCGGTTTTTATCAAAAAAATATTTGCTACATCGTAGATAATGTGTGATTAGTAAGGTGTGTATGTAAAATTTTAACAAATTCGTCCCAATAGTTTTTGAGATATTGTATCCGCCATTCTGAAAAGTAAAGTGGGACCCACTTGAGCAAAAGCTCCCATATCGGCCTTTCTCTTTTGCCATCAAGGTTGGCATTTTTTTAAATGCTAATCATCGCAGACGAAACAAACGGATAAAGTATAAAGTACGAAATACCAGTCAGGTAATACGTGTCAGAAAAACAATACAAACCACTCAGAAAAATGGTGTTTCGAGAAAAACGCACAAGAATAATGAAATTTGTTTAAAAAATAACTTGCCACACTTGATTGAAATCGCTATAATACAGTCAAATTAAAGAGTTTTTGAATGAGCGATGACTTATATTATTAGGTCCTTACATATGAAATTGGCGTTTTGCCGTACTGGCAAATTTGATCTCAAATATCTTCTCTTTGGTTAGGAATTCCAAATCCAAATTTATACAGCTATTTACTCATGTATTTGTGTTTTGAAAATTATAATTCATTTGTTTTTTCCTCAATTGTTTTTTCTTTGCGTCACTCAGTTTACAAAATGAAAAACTTGAAATATCGCGTTATTTACGAGTACGAGTTCCACCGTGGCACCAGTGCTGCAGAAACGGCTCGAAGGATTAATGATGTGTATGACGACGGTGCCGCAAAAGAAAACACAGTGCGTTTTTGGTTCCAATGTTTTCGTTCTGGAAATTTCGACCTGCAGAACAAGCCCCGTGGACGGCCGGAGACCAAAGTTGATAATGAAGAATTGAAGGCTATTGTGGAAGCGGATCCATCGCAAACCACATCCGAGTTAGCTGCAGGCTGCGGTGTTAGTGAAAAAACTGTTTTCATCCACTTGAAGCAAATTGGTAAGGTGAAAAAGCTTGAAAGGTGGGTACCTCACGAATTGAGTGAAGCAAATCAACAGACGCGCGTTGACTGCTGCGTTGCATTACTCAACCGGCACAATAATGAAGGGATTTTAAATCGAATCATTACCTGTGATGAAAAGTGGATCCTGTACGATAATCGGAAGCGCTCATCGCAATGGCTGAACCCTGCCGAACCAGCCAAACCATGCCCCAAGCGAAAATTGACTCCAAAAAATTTACTTGTGAGCGTTTGGTGGACTAGTGCTGGTGTCGTTCACTACAGCTTTCTTAAATCTGGCCAGACGATTACGGCAGATGTCTATTGTCAGCAACTGCAAACCATGATGGAAAAGCTAGCTGCTAAACAACCGAGGCTGGTTAATCGCTATAGGCCACTGCTGCTTCATGATAACGCTAGACCACACACTGCACAACAGACGGCTACCAAATTAGAAGAGCTTCAATTGAAATGTCTAAGACATCCACCGTACTCTCCGGACCTTGCCCCAACAGATTACCATTTTTTTCGAAATTTGGATAACTTCTTGCAAAGGAAAAAATTCAACTCCGATGGGGCAGTCCAAACCGCCTTCAAAGGTTTTATTGATTCCCGTCCGAATGGTTTTTTTGGTAAAGGGATCGATGAACTACCTATGAGATGTATAGATAGCAATGGTATATACTTTGATTAAATAAATATATTATAATAAAAAAAAATCGGCTTTATGTTCCTCCCATACTAAACGTCAATTTCATATGTAAGGACCTAATATTTTCAAAAATCCAAAAAGTGAGCAAAAAAAACTTTTTTTGAAAATTTCAAGGTGGTGCAGTAACCACTTTTCCTATGCCCATGGGACGCGCTGTACATTTCTCGCAACACATTTGAATGAAACACGTTCGTAACAGTAGGTACATCATCGAATTAAACGTATGCGGTTGTTTGAGATTTTTTCCCCCTCCCGGTTGCCGTGAGAAATGGCGGACGGCGGTCTGCAGAGCGAAAAAATAGTGAAAATAATAAAAGCCGCTCGGAAACTCGCTCATCTGGAGCAAACGCCCTCTTTTGTTTTGCGGCCAGGACTTGCGCAGTTATGCAACGGACGAGTGTACACCCGACGTATGGTAATTTCTAGCAAACGAGATACTCGTATCATAAACGAGTTGTAGAGTAAAAATGTTTTTGTTGTTTATAGCGTAATTATATAAAGTATATAAAAATATGGTATAAAAACTAACCCGTAAAAACCATGTTTTTACAATACTCCCTTTCGCTTTGAATCAGGTTTGGTGTCTATATATGCGTCGGGCTAATTACTCTTGTAGAATGATTCCAATTTGAATAAAACATTAAAATTTCTAAAAATCCAAAATTATACTACAATTATTAATATTTTTAAAACGAAAATTTGTTCATCGTCGCCACGAGTCTGCCTGCATAGTTTCAGCTCGATTTGATCAAGGGAAAAGGATTAAAAATCGATCCAAAGTTTTTTCGTTAGACAAGCAAGCAAGCAGACGCCACGAGTTAAAAGAAAGGGAGTGAAATCTCCCTTTCTCATTTACTAGTGGAAACTGGTTTGGCGCTTAACCTATGCGTTGGGCTTCGGTCGAGCGACGCTACGAAAGGGAGTAATAAAAAATTTCCAAAAATCCAAAATTATACTGTAATCAGGTTTCGCGTCTACCAGACGCGTTGAAATATTTTCATACAACTTAATAAGTTGTATGAAAAAATCATTCAAAATTTGGAAAATCCAAAAAATTTATTCATTTTTTTTAACGAAAATTTGACTGATCTTCTTGATTGTCGCCACGAGTCTGCTTGCAAAGTTTCAGCTCGATTGGATCACGATAAAAGGGTTAAAAATCGATCCAAATTGTTTTCGTGCCAATTTCGTGCAAAAGTTGTCACGAGTTAAAAGAAAGGCGGTAAAAATATCCCAAATCGGTTTGGAAGGGACTTGGATTGTTAAAAGCGCCAGAATTTACATGTTGGGCTTTTGCGGGTATTTAAGGCGCCGCGCACGCCCTAAGATAATTTTTTTGTCCGAATACGACATCTTTTAAAAACGGAAGCGAACGATTTATCAATATTAACAGGGAGATATTAAAAGGAGGAATATAATAAGTAAGCTTGTTAGTCCAGTGATTAAAAAATACGTCCCTCGTGATCCAATGGTCGGGGATTCGACCCTCATTCCAGGAGACCAGCAAGTTAGTCGTATTTTGCTTTTAGCATACTTTGAAAATTGTAAGAGTATTGATGTGACATATGCACATATGTTTCTGTATTTTAAGAAAACTACTTCCAACCTCAAATTATCATTAAATTCAATTGGTGATGAATTAAATGTATTAAATTAAGCTTTAACGATTTTTTTCATTTCTTGTGTGTCTAAATTAATATCAGTGATTGTGACAGTGACAACATATTTTTTTTTACAAAATTAGATTCCTAACCCTTTCCAAAAGGAAGACAACGGCGCTGAAAACGAAAAAAAATAATGCCGCTAGAAAATATTTATTTAAAGAAAAATAGAGACATTTTAAATAAATTTAAAAAAAAATGTTTACCTACAAAATTTTTATGTATTTAAATAACTTAAGATTAAATGTATTTTTAAAAGAATAATAGTGTTAAAATAATTTAAATTATTTTTTAATAATATTTGCTAGCAGAGAATTTTCAGAGCAGAAGGCGTGCAAAAAATTCGGTAAGTACCTAACCTAACCTAACTCACTGGCCTGTCGTACCTAGAGAGGTACTGGAAATTAATAAAGCACTAAGTTTTAAAAATTATATTTTTAAGATAAGAATACTGAACAGTGCTGTATGCCTTTGCCAATTCATTAAAAAATGCACTGAAGTCCTATCTTTCTTAATTTTCTAGTTCTATAGGAATGCACATCGCACAAGTAGGTATTAAGTGTTGATCATTTTTTTATAAATAAGGCAGTAAACGACATGAGTATTTTATGGTTTATAGTATAGAAATGGCTAACTCACATGGTTTAATAGTGTTGACAAGATTAATGAAAAAGTGTATAAAATAGCACACAAAGAGCGCAAAAGACTAAGTTAACTCTTTATCATGTAAATGAATATTCTGACACATGCTTTATTAATTTTCAGTGTCCATACATGTCCACATATTTACCATCGACGTACGAAAGGTTGCGTGGTTTCGCGTTCTGTTGCCATGCCGCCATTATCGGCAGCATTTGATGGATATTATGAACAATAAATAAAACGGTTTTTATATTAATATAGATAATGTTTTATAATAATTAAGAGAGTACCTACCGGGCGTTTAATGAGATGCGGGAAAATATTTTAGAAAACGGCGAATTAAGTTTGTGTTCTGATGAAATAATACTATAATTTAAGTTCTTCTTCAAACATAGCAAAATTATTATTTTGTGGTGACATAATTACAATTTATATAAATTAACTTTGTAAACACCGCTTATTTATTGAAAAAATTCAATATTTTTCGAAACCAATGGCTTATTCGATAGGATTCTTTTGATATTAATAAGGGTTTACAAATTTTACATAAAAATAATACAGAATCACAGTTTGATAAATTAGAAATTTTTGAAATAAGAAAAAGTGTAAATAGTAAATTGAATGTTATAAATAATCAGGTCCTTTTTGCAAATAGTCATCTTTTAAATTTATTTTCACGTTAAGTAGGTACTTTTTATTATCATTTTCCATATGTAACTTTTTAATATTTTGATCTATACTTCGATTTTAAAATTTTATTTTTGTTATCCTGACGAAGAAGCCATTGGTTTCGAAACATGTTGAATTTTTTCAATAAATAAGTGGTGTTTACAAAGTTAATTTATATAGATTATAATTTAAGTGTTTCATTCGTCTCCCGCCGCCGAAATCTCATGAAAATATTATTACTGACCCATAAAAATAAATTTCAATTTTATTAAAAATCAAATATAAGCCCAACAGTGACGAACCTCTGATCGCCACTTACTTTAATGCGCGCCCCATTCGCCGCGTATCTCGGGACTGTTTGAATCAAGTGCCCAGCATCTGGAGGAAATCTATTCATCCAGCGGTCCTCAATCTTCATCTCGATGTCTTTCCACCCCCTGCCCGGTCTCGTGTTAATGGAATCGCTTTGTCTCCCGAAACTCCCCGACAAACGGTCGGGACTCGTCCCCGGCGAAGGCTCTGTCTCTGCAAGCCTTTGAAGCGAAATACGAGAAACAGCCTTATTGAAATACATCGCAAATATTTCACGTCAAATTGGATTCCATTTGGAAAAATGTAGGTACATTTCTGTGGAATAAGTCAACGAAAAATTACTATTTTCCTGGATGGGCTGGAAGATGTTTGTTTGGGCTGGATGCCTGGTTATTATTATTATTTTTTAATTTTTTTATTTTTTATTTATAATAATGGATTAATTAAAGTAATGGATATGGATAAGTAATGGATAAAGTAATTAATTAAAGTAATGGATATGGGTAACTTTTTTACATGATTCAATATAAGAAAATATATTAATATAATTTAGATACAAAGGCATTTTTTTTTTACACTTGGTCGAGTTTTAATATTTTTGTCACATCTGTTTTGAATTTGTCAGTGGTCAGTTGTTTGGTCTGTTGTGGCAGGTCATTGTACAGTTTTAGTCCGTTGCAAATTAGTCGGGATAGTCCTGTTTTTGTTTTGGCGTGTGTGATAGTTTTGAGTCATTCTAGTGTTGTGTTGGTGTTTTTCATGTATTTTGTCTAATTTTATGTCTTCGTCTTGTATTTCGCCAATTGCTAGTTTGTGAATGATTTTAAGTGTTTCGATTTTTGTAATGCTTTCGATGTTTAATTGTTGTGTTATATGTATTTCAGATCATAGACCATTTTTAATATTTTGTTTTGCTGTCGTTGGAGTCTCGTTTATTCTTCAGTAGGTGTTTTGAGAATGAGGATCGCCACCTTTGGGTCATGGTCTACTAATGTCCTTGACGATTTTCTTTCAGCAGCTCGTAGCTCGGATAGTCGTTCTGATAGTCGTCCTTGGTCGGTCCGTCCGTCAGACCATCGAAACGGAGGTCAGTCTCTTATGTTTATGTTTACGATCATTTTTATGGCGGCGTTTTTGTGTGAAAGACGCTTCAAGGGCGCTTTACAGGTGTGATATCTTACAGAAGCGAGTTTTTAGCCTCTTCTTGAAGGATTCTTGATTTCCGATGGATCGCAACACTGGAGGCAGCTGATTCCAGCTCGCAATTCTGAAAGAACCTTCCGCAAAATTGGTGATTCCTGGTCCAATTGGAACTACCAGCTTCTGACTTAGCTGACCGCAGTGTGAACATTGTGCAAGTGTAAGAATTGTGCAAGAATATATATTCTTGCACAATGTTTCCGACTTGCTATGTTTCATCATTATTATTTTTTTTCCATTGTAATCTACTGTTCTTTTCTTTGTATTTACTCCCTTTCTTTTAACTCGTAGCGTCTGCTTGTCTACTTGTCTGACGAAAAAACTTTGGATCGATTTTTCACCCTTTTCCCGTGATTCAATCGAGCTGAAACATTGCAAGTGTCTACGACACGAGTCTTCGTGGCGACGACCAAGAAGATCAATCAAATTTTCGTTAAAAAAATTTAATAATTATAGTATAATTTCGGATTTTTAGAAATTTTAATGGTTTTTTCAAATTGGAATCATTACCAAAGTTCGATTACTAGCAACGGCGGCCCGATAACGTCGCGGAATATTTTCTAAATTTGAATTACTCCGTCGGTATACATAATAGATACTTCACTACGAATGTCGAAAATCTAAATTGACTGACAAATGTTTTTAAAATTTAATCTTCAAAGCATGAAGTGTCTTATCAAAGCTCAAAACATCTGACATTTTAGAAATATATTAAATTACTGTAAGTTTAGTGTTATGTTATATGTTTTAATTCATCTTTAATTGTTGTTATATTTGACAAAGAAAGGGAGTATAATAAAAACTTGATTTATATGAGTTAGTTTTTTTTAAATATTTATGTTATATTGCGTTGTTCAATGTCTTCTACCAATGACCTGTATTTATACATGTATTTTTACTACGATTATTTTATTATTCTTACTCACCTGTGTTTATTGCCTTTGTTATATTATTGTGTACATTTTTCTAAATAAAGACGCTCGGACAGTGAAGGGTTTGGGCGACCGATTCTATAGATCGCAGGAGTGCGTGTTGCCTTACCTGCGGCTTGACAAGGAGGCTGCGTTTAGCATTAAAATAATGCCAACTAGGCGGCGAACGTGCTGGACGCTCTGCGCATAACACGGCCCAGGGTGTGTGGTGGTCCCCTTCACTGACCGCAGTGAGCCGCCTTCCAGTGATATTGTACGGGATACAGAGGTCCATAAAATATTGTGGTGCATTTCTTTGAAGACTTTTGTACACCATCAGAGAGAGTTTGAAATTTATATGCTCCGGCAGGCGAAGCCAATGTAGCTGCTCCAGCATTGAGGATATCCGCGAAAACTTTGACGCCTTAAATATGAGTCCTGACACACTTTTCATCAGTGACTGAAATCTATTAAGCTAAGTCCTAGGCTGTCCTGTATATATTGAGTTACAGTAGTACAGTCGCGAGATGACATACACACTGTTATTTGTTTATTTGAAAAAAATGAGAGTTGAAACATGATTCATATATATTTTTCTTGTGTATGTGTATATGGATATCAACATAAAGTGGTAAAAAAATTCAAATAAAAAACTAACCAATAAAAACCAATTTTTTATTTTACTCCCTTTCTTTGCAAATTAAGTTTACCATCATGTAATAATTGATTGAATGGAAATGAAACATGTCTAGACAAATATCTATGTCAAAAATCTCTAAAAATATCTCTCTATTATTTGATTTCTTCCCAAAAAATCGAAGTGTGCTGTCATCTACGAATCAATTGTGATAAATTTTCCAAATTCGTAGTGAAGCACCTATTATATCTACCGACGGATAATTCAATTTTAATTCAAATTTTAAATATTCCGTGACGTTATCGGGCCGCCGGCGCCGTTGATAGTAGTCAAACTTTTGTAATGATTCCAATTTGAAAAAACCATTAAAATTTCTAAAAATCCAAAATTAAACTGTAATTATTACTACTTTTTAACGAAAATTTGACAGATCTTTTTGATCGTCGCCACGAGTCTGCTTGCAAAGTTTCAGCTCGATTGGATCACGGGAAAAGGGTTAAAAATCGATCCAAAGTTTTTTCATCAAGAAAACAAGCAAGCAGACGCCACGAGTTAAAAGAAAGGAAGTAAAATGTAAAGTAACTGCACTAAAAATACATAAAGCAAAAAAAAAAATATTCATTATTTGTATTTTTAAAATCAATAAGATCAAAGTGTATAAGGTTTCATCATTTAGTGAGCCTCTGATTTAAGTAAATATTTTTCACATCACTGTGAGGATTTGGAGTTCTCGATTTACTAACTGTACGATTTTTTAAAAATTTAGTCTTGGACAAATAAGTAATTTTAAGGATAAATATGTAATTTATTAGATATGTAAATAATTTTTTAAAATTTCCTTGGATTTTTTAAATTTTCTGGATATTTTTTTTTAGATAAATAGGGATTTAAAAATAAAATTAGAAAAAACGATATTATTATCATTTCTTAACGATATGCTGCCAATACGATAATTCGATGATTGAATGTAAGCGGTGAAACCACGGTTGAAGCAATTACGAAGAACAGAAGATGTGAAACAAAAATTAAAAAACATAATATTTACCTACTTTCAAATAATCTGCTATAAATAAATACCCGTAATCCCCGAAATCCCGAATTCGCGGGATCCCGGGAATGAAAGTACAACTCTGGAGTCCGTCGATTTAAAATAATCTGGTGCCGAATAAATTAGTAAACTCCATTTCTATATTTATCTGCTGCTGGCTTCACTACTCGGCCCCGCTCGGAGTTGCATTCCTGAATAAGTTAATATCATATCCCTCCATATTTCACTGCAAGACTGGATGGAATAAGCTGTGTCAATATCGCGTGTTTGCTGCTTTGCACAAATAGATTTTCCGCTGTATAACTAAGATGATTGAAATATAAATAATTATTTTATACTACCTGGAACCCGTCGAACGCCCTTATGGGCTTTTACAAAATATACAAAATATAAAAAATAATATAAGACAGATATACAGTTAAAAAGAAGAGGAACGAAAGTAGATTGAATGCAGTGGAGATGAGGTCCCTTAGACGTGTGGTAAATCCATGTATGATAGAGTAAAGAATGAAGATATTAGGAATGAATGTAAAACTGATCGTAGCATAAATACAGAGAATAAAAATAGGATCACTCAGGTGTTTTAGGCACGTCGAGCGAATGAATGAGGAAAGAATGGTAAGAAAGATATATGATGCAAGTGTTGACGGCGCCAGAAAGAGAGGGCGACCACGGAAGACGTGGCATGACCAGATTAACCAGATACTGGAAGATGGTCCTGTTAGAAGCCTGAACAACCGTCGAGCTTGCATGCGAAGATGTATGAATGTAGACGAAGCGAAGGTTGTATGTCAGCACAGAAGAGTATGGCGCTCTATCCTCTCTGCCTACTCCCACGGGGAAATGGCGTGATGGTAAGTAAGTAAGTAAGTACAGTTAAAAGATTCGAGTACATAAAATATATTTGTGTAAATTTAGATTGCTGTTAAAAGATTCAAGTACATATAATAGATTTGTGTAAATTTAGATTGCAGTTAAAAAGATTCAAGTACATCTTATAGATTTGTTTTAATTAAAAAGAGAAGTTTAAGCAGTAAGAAGAAAATGAAAAAATTATTATCCATTACCATTTAGTTGAGATGAAAAGGATTGTAACAATTTTGTCCTATACACAGTTATATTATCAGCAAAAATGTCGACCGCCTCCGCATGTCGGTTGGGTACATGTCGGTTCCTAAAGAATAAGTATTTACATATTTATAGCCGACACCCACGAAATAGTTATAACTAATGTTATCAAAATATTTAAACATTTTCTTTATGCCTGCCGGCGGTCAATAAAGGTACTACTTTAAACCCTGGCGATTGTGCTGGGCGGAACATGAAAGTGTTCGCGTCTTTGTTAACCCCCAATATATATTTATAGTATCTTTTTGGCGGTCCAAGGAGAGACGGGCGGCCGGTTCGGGTTTACTGACCCAGGGTTCAACTCCCATCTCCGACCGTTTAATTTGTTTTTTTAGCCGTGAATTTGAACTAAATTTCGGACGTTACACGAAGTTACAGACAAACAGACAGACAACGAAATTATTATGTTTGATACAGGATACACGTAACTAGGAATGAATTATAGACCGCCAAACTATTTTCTCTACATTTACACTATAGTAGAAAAAAGTTTGGATATTATGACAATTTCGGCAGATTACAGGTAATACAGATACAAAAAAGAAGTAAATGACGTTAATATTCAATATTTTTAACGGGACAGTATCAAAATAAAAATATTTAATCAATTGAAAATAACAAAAAATCTGGTCAAAGGTGTAGGAGATTCCTGCTTCGGAAAACCCCTTCAGACACTTGGAATACATCAATACCCAAAGCGATATTGTTCAGCACAGCGATAGCTCTTCCAACAGGCATAACCATCGGCAGATTGGTCCTGTATATTGGAGTGTGAAGCAATCTATGCTGACGATGTCTAAGGTAATTATCAGGAACAAACAAACCAATGCTCCGCATAATTTCAGGTCGAATATACCGAGCAACAATCGATAAAAATGTGTATTCAAATACACATTCCTTCTAATGTCTAAACTATTGTAGCCAAGCGTAAATATCGTAAATGACATGATTATTTATTGAAGATCTATAAATAATCTATAAATAATTATAGTTACAAGTTGAATTTTACTATTTTAATATCATTGAAAGATTTGGCACATACTTCGTGGTGCAACATTATAATTTAAAATACTTTACTTTATAATATACACACACTTTACTTTACTTTATAATACACACACACACACACACACACACACACACAATATGAGTTATTAAATTATTACTATAGTTTCTGACCTACCCAATTAGATTGATAAATTTTGTGTATATGTAAGTTAGTTAATATCTATACCTGACGATGATAGGGACTGCTCCTCTCGAAACTATAGTAGTAATTTAATAACTCATATTGTGTGTGTGAATTACAAAGTAAAGTAAAACATATTTTAAATTTACATATATTATTCGGACCACCATATTTATATTGTAACGTTTAGCTTACACATTTTTTGTACCTGTATTGCCTGTTATCTGCCAAAATCCCCCGAACTCAAATGTCAAATAACTGAGCCTTAACTAACCTTAGCTAAGTACTCTAGTGTACGTCTGCAGAAAATATTTCGGGTTTGATACTACGATGTTAGTCTGGCAGTTGTCGGCTAATATAAGTAGGTCTATAAGTAGTCTAATAGAAGGGATGCTTCTGCTCTTACGATGTATTTAAGAACATCGCGAATTAATGGTTAAAGCCTGTTCCAACCCTTGGGATGGGAACATAACAATGATTATTACTTTTATCTCCACGAGTTGTGATAACTTGGTTGTTAAAACAAAATAGACATTCACAGCGTTAGTAAATATGATTAACTAATGGTTCATTTTCGGTTGCTTAGTCGTTAAAATAATGGTATAATTTTTTCAATTGTTTAAGGAATCTTAACAGGTTATTTTAAAATTAATATAATAACAGCAAGGCAGTGAATAGTAAGTAGATTATTAATAAAGATCCAGAGTACGATGTAAGACGTAGTAAAAGTTGAAGCAAATAATAAAGGAGTAGGATTGGGTGGAAAAAAGGGGAGAAGGTTGGGTGAGGTTGGGGTTCGGGGAGGAAAAGCCGTGAGATCGATTTGTTGATGGAATTGAATTACGTTTAGTTTCAATACGATTTTTAAGTGTAGTGAAGTTAATGATAAAAAATAATAGGTTTCTGATATATTATTGTTATTAAATTAGTACATAATTTTGATAGAACTGGCGTCAACTTTGTTAAGTTTCATAATTATCTTCGTTCTGGATGATTTATAAATAAAACACTAGTAAAGTTACTACGTGAGTTAATTACATTATTAAATTATTATTTTATATCTTCACCAGTCGATTAGTTATTTATTAGCACGACTAGAAACTCGAGAAATTTTTAATTTATCAATGTTAAATTTTTGTAACAACTGAATGTTTTTTCTCATTTACTGTTTAGAAAATTTTTCAATTTTTTTCACTTCTTTATTTACTTCTACTTAGCTTTTCTATGCCAATGGCCTGACTTTAATGCTACGCTTTGATTTAAATCTATACCTATAAAACTCAATGTCTGTCTGTCTGTCTGTCTGTTCTCTATACAAATCCACACCGTTTGTCCGATTCGATTCAAATTTTGCATACTTATGCTTTAGGACTCGGCGGGTAACATAAGCAACATTTCCCCCCTATTTTCATACCCCTTCTCCTCCCCCTGATATATTTTCTATGCAAATCTGTACGTAACATAAGAAACATTTGCTTCATATTATCATACCCCTTCCCCTCCCCATAAAATTTTTTCGATGCAAATCTGTACGATTTGACGGATCGGACTCAAAATTTGGAAACTTATTCTTTAGGACTTGGCGGGTAACATATGCAATATTTTCTCCGTATTCTCATACCCCATCCCCTCCCTCTTACATATTTTCTATGCAAATCTGTACCGTTTGACCGATCGGACTCAAAATTTGTAAAATTATTCTTAAGGAGTCGGCGGGTAATATACGCGACATTTCTCCCTATTTTTTTTAACCCTTCCACTCCCCTGATATATTTTCAAGGTAAATCTTTACCTTTCGGCCGATCGGACCTCAAAATTTGGAAACTTATTCGTTTGGACTCGGCGGGTAACATATGCGACATTTCCCCCCTATTATTCTTTTAACCCTTCCCCTCCGCTTATATATTTTCGATGCAAATCTATACCGTTCGAATCAAACCTTTGTTTCCCCTACAAATTTATTTTCAACTTAATCCTTAACCCGTGCAACGCCAGGTACGAACTGCTAGTTTTTAATATTTTTAGTTTTATGGCGAGCTAGGTGATATAGGGTGACATCTATGTAGGTGTAACAAAGCAAAAACGTGGATAAGAAAGTAGACTGGCTGGGCTTTCGATCTGCTTTCGATCGATCCGTTCGGTGCGCCACTTATTCACCGGTATTCAGTTGATTGCCAATGATATGTCACGTCCTGGACATCAATCAAACATATTTACTCAACACTTTAAAATATTTTTTCCGACATAAACAAGATCACCAACAAATAACTCACTCACATTCAACAAGGGCACAGGTGAACTGCAACTATCTTGTACCAAAATTCAAAAAAACTTTTTCACAAAGATTTCACCTCTTCCAAGCACCAAAAACATTCAATACTCTTAACACTAAACTTAAAACATGTAGCCATAGTCTCGCGTATTTTTCTTCTAAAGTGAAACTCTGGCTGCATGAAAAGGGAAGGAAGCATGCCCAAAACCTATTAAAAGCCATCATATAAACTAAATTTAAAATATACTATTCCTACAAGAACATTTACTGTCACTTACTGTCTTACTGTTACTGTCATCCTTTTAAATACTTTTGTTTTATTTTATTTTATTTTATTAATATCCTATTCAGATCATTTTTTTCACTTACTGTCTTACTGTTACTGTCATCTTTTTAAATACTTTTAATTGTTTTATTTTATTTTATTTTATTAATATCCTATTCAGATCATTTTTTTCACTTACTGTCTTACTGTTACTGTCATCTTTTTAAATACTTTTAATTGTTTTATTTTATTTTATTTTATTAATATCCTATTCAGATCATTTTTTTCACTTACTGTCTTACTGTTACTGTCATCTTTTTAAATACTTTTAATTGTTTTATTTTATTTTATTTTATTAATATCCTATTCAGATCATTTTTTTCACTTACTGTCTTACTGTTACTGTCATCTTTTTAAATACTTTTAATTGTTTTATTTTATTTTATTTTATTAATATCCTATTCAGATCATTTTTTTCACTTACTGTCTTACTGTTACTGTCATCTTTTTAAATACTTTTAATTGTTTTATTTTATTTTATTTTATTAATATCCTATTCAGATCATTTTTTTTCCTTTGTCTATAATATAATTAATTAACACCATTATTAAATTGTAAACATTTAATTATTACTATTACTTAATTTTAATTGGCAATAAGATTTATTCACAAATGTTATATAAATAATAAATATTCTTGAACATTATACTACTGGAAGAGCACTGTCTGCTATAATACAGTAAATTACTAGTGTAGCAGGCAGGGCGTCAAATCAATTTAGTGTTTACTTGCTGCCAAGACACTCAACAACAATGAAAAAAGCTTCATTAAATTTTGTAAACACTGTAAACATTTGTAACATTGAACATTGAATAAACATTTGAATTTGAATTTGAAAAATTTGAATTTGATATATTGAACCTAAAAATTTAAAATTTTTATGTTTTAGTTGGCCCATTTTTGAAATTTCAACACAAGCGCAGACCCACCTACTAATCGAGGCATTGTACTCAAATGGTGTTTTTGTATGTTAAAAGTGCATTTAGTTTATTAAGTGTTTATTAAGTCTAACAAGTATTTACTAAGCCTAACAAATTATTCGTAATTTCATAAAAAAATCATAAAAACAGCCTTTTTTTGAGGGCCCAAAGTAGAATCCTGCGTTAATGTGATACTTAAACTTGAGTAAAGTTTATATCAATTATATTATATCCCAATTAAAATAATTTCTGTCTGTCCGTCTGCCTGTTTGTCCCCGTAACTTCATTATAGAATTTTTTTTTCAATTTTTTTTTTGAAAAATGTTTTTTCGAAAAATTCTTTTTGCCAAATTTTTTTTCCAAAATATTATTTTATCGAGATATGATGTTTAAATTTTTTGTTTTTGAAAATTTAATTTTTTTTTCTCCCTTCTTTTATATAAAATAAATAAATACTTATTCCTTAGAAACCAACATGTAAAAGTACCATCATTTTTGACGGGTTACGGCTAGTGTAAATACTATTTATCAGGAAAAAATCATGTAAAACTTGACATGAAAAAGGGTTAAAAATCTCATAAATCTGACAGGGATATTCAAGTCAATTTGTATAATCTACAGCTTCTTCTTCAGTAGCCGTCGGAGAAGATTCTTTAAATATTTCTTCAGTTTCCCATCGCTGATCGGGTCATGACGTTCCTCCCTTTAATCTCGGTTTTACATCCCCCGTTCAAAGCCAAAGCCACCGTCTTCGTCCATACTGTAATATTTATTAGACTCGGGGGTATATTTTCTTTATGATCGTAATGCTCTTTATGGGAAATCCATGGGAGAAATAACGCTATCAAGTTCAGCAGCTGAGCGAGAGGATATTGTATTTACTGAGGTGTTTATTAACCATTACAATATTGTTATAACACAACCGTTGGGGTTTTACGGGCCTCGGATTAACACCCGACGCGTTGAAAAATACGAAAACTTTAACACGTCATACTGAATGAATTTTTGATATTAAGTCAACCTTTTTGTGAAGAGAATTTTTTAGAACGTAGCATCTTGATAATTAAAACAAATTATTACATAAATTATTTCGAATGATATATGGAAAAATTAGTCTCATAAATCATATCTATATTAAAAAAAACATTTAATGGAACATTATTTCGAAACACTTAATTGAATATAAATAAATAATCTAAAAATATTTCGAATTAGGAAAAGTGTTAATATTAATTCAAATATAATAAATAACCAGACAAAATTTGTGCATAATCCACTATTGAATATTTTTCCACTTAAGATTCCATCACCTTCAGATGACATTACATGATGAACAGCTCCAACTTCCCTCTCCCCTCAATTTCCCCTTCACCGTAACACACTTGCATGGTTTGTATTTTTTTCAATTTTAGTACACAAACAATCCTGAAGAAGAGAACATTGTTCTCGAAACATGTAGATTGTATATCTAATAAAGTGGTGAAAACAAAGTGATTTGTGTTTTATTTTAATTTCAAAAATACGTTTGCCACTGACACACGATTTGACATATTTTGCCATTATACAGCTTTACCAATTATACCAAAGTAGTTAATGGGCTACTATCATCGTCTGATATAATCATCCTTTTCCAGGCCACCCACGTTCATCCACCATGTAGGTAAACGTGTATTATATTGATTACTATTCATTCAAGATTTTGCACTGTTACACTTTAGGAATATTCGTAAAATAATGGTAACCTCCCACTGGTTATCCACCCTCTTTTATGATCACACTACTCACTCTCTCTATATATTTAATGGAACGTGAGTGAGTTATTTTGAACGGTTTCCTATTTTGCGTAGTTACTATTTAGGACCATGCGAAAGCATTTCCACCTTCTTCGCACAACATAAATATAAATTGCATATTGGTAATCGTAAAAGATCTGAGGGACGTACGTCGCGAGGCATGAAAGAGACAGAGCGTGAAAGAGAGAGCGAATGTTATATAAGGTCGCGCGCCCGTCGAGTCGGGGCTTTTTTCCATTGTATCGAGACGGACCGCTATTGTTAATTGTCATCTCTGTAATCCGTATTATTACCTCCAATAAACTAATCGTCTACAACACGATTTTTTATTGGAAGAACCCAGCACCAAGATGAGGAGATTAATGGCCTCCTTTCCAAATTTTGCTCAGTTGCATTCTAGTAACTTGATGTAAAAAAAGTCAACCCCACCTTAATTCACCTTCAGTATCGTGACATACTTGTTTTAATTCCTGTTTGTCTACATAATTAACTTATTCAGTCAAAGGAAAACAGAATAATCGCATACAAAATACAAAACAATCTTATCCGAATTGTTTTCATTCTTTTTTGTCATTTAGTCGAATGGTGTAGCGTAGTTGTGGGAAAAAATAACATATTTTTCCAATACAGTAACAACAGTTAGCGGAATAAGCGCAAGATGCACAATTATGGCAAAAATAATGCAATTAGTTTAACGGAAATTAAAACAAATGGACGTTTTGAAAATGTTTGTTCTAGATACGGGCTTAACGGAGCAGATTATAGCAATTATCTAGAGCGGAATTACTTTCAGCTTAGAGTGAAGTTATTTAAGCGAAATTCATTAATCATTAAGGGGGGGGTAAGGTTTTAAACTTTTTTTTTTGCATTTTAATTTTAATTTTTTAAATGAATGTATAACATTGCAAGAATATTGTGTCAAATTTTCAAGTCAATCGGAGCAAAATTGACGAAATTATGAACATTTGAGCGATACCAGACTGATTTTCTATACCTGCTCGGGCAGCTAAGAGACGCGCTCACCTGAGGACTACCGGACGTGCTATTTGTATTGGAAGAGTTTTGCGTAGACAAGGACAAAAAGATGCTGATGATGAAAGCTCTTTGCTGTGTGAACATGGCATCGACGATTATGTGTAAGTATAAAATAAGTGTTGAGTTTTATTTTGAATTTTACAGTGTGCAAAACTTTAAAGCGTTTTCCCCACATCTCACGTTTTCAAAGTTGGTGTCCATCATAACTTCAAAACTACTGCACCGATCCTTTTGAAATTTTGAACACTATTTCTGTAAATAATTTACGAGGTAACGCTGGAAACTTTTTTTCAAGTTTGTTATTAATTTTTATTTTTTAATTAGAAATTAGTCGATATTTTTCGCAAAAAATCGCGTTTTTCCCTTCAAAATGTTCCAAAAAATTGAAAAATTGAAATTTCAAAAAACCCTCCCAGCCTTACCTGGGAAAACCTATTATCTAACGAATGAACTTTGATTTTTTGATTTCAGATGATCTAGCACCAATTTATGATGGACACCGCAACTCTCCTTTTTTCCGAGACACGACCGTATAATTGCTGCCATTGCCGTATTTTTTAATATTTCGTCTTGAAAATTTTACACAATATTCTTCAAATGTCATACTTTAATGTATCATTGGTTTTAATAAAGAGATTTTAACTGTGTCGTCACAAAAAATTCACAAAAACATGCCTTTTTTTGTACGAATTAACCTTATCCCCCCTTAATTCACCTTCAGTATAGTGACATACTTGTTTTAATTCCTGTTTGTCTACAAAATTAACCTATTCAGTCAAAGGAAAACAAAATAATCGCATACAAAATACAAAACAATCTTATCCGAATTGTATTCATTCTTTTTTGTCATTTAGTCGAATGGTGTATCGTAGTTGTGGGAAAAAATAACATATTTTTCCAATACAGTAACAACTGTTAGCGGAATAAGCGCAAGATGCACAATTATGGCAAAAATAATGCAATTAGTTTAACGGAAATTAAAACAAATGGACGTTTTGAAAATGTTTGTTCTAGATACGGGCTTAACGGAGCAGATTATAGCAATTACCTAGAGCGGAAGTACTTTCAGCTTAGAGTGAAGTTATTTAAGTGAAATTCATTAATCATTAAGTAGAATTGGAGAATATATTTTTTATACGCACACAATTCAAGTGGGAGATACTGTCGAGTACTTCCCTCGAATCGATGAAGATACCTGTACAATTACTTGATTTGTTCAATTTATTTTGCATGACGGTGGATGTTTTGCGGTTGAGGCTTGTGTGCATATTCCCCCAGTCAACCCGAATGGGTTCTCATTTATTGTGAAATTGTCTTTTGTGATTGAATTTTGTCTCTTTTGACTACTTATTCTATGTTTCGTATTATTACTTATGATTTTTGATATATTAGATAAATAATATATTTATTACCTTTCTCATTGTCTAATAAATGAGATTACCTACCTATATGATTGTAAGTGATTATCCCTCACCACACATAAAAATCGTAATTCTTTTTGGTGAGTTATATACATACAAAAAAAAAGAATTGTAAATATATTCAAGGTATCTTTGTAATAAAATATTATATATATTATTAATTAAATAAAAAAAAACACGATGTAGTAATAAATATTTAATGTTGTAAACTGTATTAAGTCATCACTTAATATAGTTTACAGCATAGCCGATTTCAATATCTGTATTTTAATTTTAATTTTTATATTATTTTTATTTTGAATAAAAAAACTGTCAACAGATCGTTATTGACCCCGACAGATAATCGCAATATGACGTAATTTTATAGTACGACACTTATGCCGAATGCCACGTCCTAGCAACATCGAGGAGCAGAAGATCGGCCGGCTGCCAAGGCCGCGGTTGAAGAAACCAGACCATTCCGTCGCCCGCATCGGTCAAGTGAACAACGCCCTTGTCACTCTCTTTAGTATTATTATTGTACCGAAATTATATGAAATAAATGTAATTCAGAATAATGTAACGGCAGTGAATCGACAGTGAGACGGATGTAACAACGTATGGTCTTATTATTCTCCTATATCTTTTGATCAATCATTTCTCTCACACGAATCTGCTTGTACAGGATCAGTGGTAGGTAAATACCACACAAGCTCGACCACATAACAATAACCGGTAAATTGGTAACACCGACGGTAAGCACTTATTAAGATAACAGATGTTAATTTCATAATAAAGCAACGTTTTTGCCACCAACTTAATATATTCAAACATATTTTAAAAGGAGTATTGAAAGATTACTAGTATTTTTCCGATTGAACTTAACAAAAGTGTATTGTATTTTTGTTGTTGATGTGGTGAGATTACAAACTGTTGTAAAAATTAAAAATGGTATTATATTATGCTTAACTATAATTACTAGTATTGTGCTAATTCTATTATGTATTTGCTTTCCGCTTTATATTATTATATTTTCTTGTTTGTATTTCTTGGGCAATCACTATGTACCTATTGTTAAAAGTATTCATTAATTTAAAGTACACTTTACTTTATTGTTTGTAAAAGCCCTGAAGGGCGTTAATTGATAAATAAATAATAATAATAATAAAAAAATATTTCCATACATAATGAAGTTAACACGGATTCAAATAAACTTTTTGTGATAAAAAACGAAATAATATTCTCGGGTTTTCACGGCTGTTCAGAATCTTAAGAGTTTTCTGGGATATTTATGAACGCAAACCTTTCTGACTAATGTTTAGGATCCCATTGCAAAGTTTATTATTAGGACTGAGTTATAGAAATTTGGAGATAGCGTGGTAGGTATAAATTTCATTATTCTATTGCATTTTTCTGAAACTCCCCTTTTTAGATTGGTGGAGAAAACACTTCAAAAACATATTGTTGATTTTGTTAGAAATTTGCACGTAATTACTATAACATTTATCTATTGTTTGTAACAAAAGATTTTTTGATTAAATGCGCGTTTGCTTAAAATGAAAATATTTACAAACTGATCTCATTTTTTTAAACTTTTTTTGGTATGCTACATCATATATTACATTAGAGCATTTAACAATAAAATAATTGACTTTTTCATTTCACTAAAGACTTTTGTGAGACATTACATAACTTCACCATTTCGAAGTTTTAAAAATAATTTGTTCGTCAAAAATATTAACCAATGTATGTCGTAAACAATGATCATAAAAATATTTTTTTTATGTGCAATATGCATTAGTCAAAAAATTTTTTGAATCTATTTTTTGATGCTTCCAGGTTGTGTGACCCCTTAATTTAAATTATTCGTTATAAAAATATCCGGTTCAATAAGTATCAGAAATATGTTTAATATGTATGTATGTAGTTTTATAGTTTGCCTTATGTGCTACCTCCTGCGTAACCTTTCAAAGGTTGGGTGGTGTATAGGAATGAGGTTAAGGGTTGGCCGCGATCTCTGTAAACTTACCCACATTTGCATTATCTGACGAGGGGACCACGGAGACCCCAGACCCCGCTGAGAGGAGCCAGACCTTCGCTTATGTTGTCAATGTAATTTGGTTTGGGGTGGCCTTATTGGTTCATTAGCTTACGGCGTACATACACACGTATATAATACTCGACGTGTTGTATATAGGGTATGCAAAATTAATGGGAAATGGCTTTTATTACCGGTAAGTCGGTAACACATTGTTGGTCTAGTGGTTCATATGCACTTATGCAGAGGTCGGAGTTGAAGCATCATTTCAAGAGACCAGCCAACTGGAATAGTTAAGAAAAGATATTCGAAAAAAGTAAGAATATTTATGTTATACAGAGTATAACAGAGCTAATCCACAATACTTAATAGGTGAATTCCTGCATTGATGATGAGTCGAAAATCTTCAAGCACCTATTTATTTATTTATTTTATTAATTACACGGCTTAATAGCCTTTTACAACAGGTTTATACATAATTAAAATACAACAAACGATTAAATGTAAAAGAAAAATAAAGGGTATAAATGTAAAAGAGTATATATACATAGTTTAAACATAATGAGGTTAGACATATATGTAAAAAAGTATATATGCAAAAAAGTGTAAAGTAGTGATCTCAGAAATTTTTTACTCACCGATAATATAGCAATATTAAATTTGAATAGCCAGGTATATATAAAAAATTTAAGAAATTATATAATAATTTAATATTTTGAAAAGAAATGATCATATAATGATTTTTTAAATTTTGAGAGAGATAGATTTAAAATGTCGACATATGTAGGTAGTTCATTGCCCAGTTTGTGCATCCGAGGTATGCTAGAATTTGAACGATAGTTTGTGTCCGAATTGTCACAATAAAACAGCATGTTTTGGCGGGTCCTACGGTTAGGTACTTTAAAATTAATACTATTCAGGAGTTTGCAACAGTCGAAATTTGAGCGTAATATTTTAAAAAGGAATATTAAATCTGTTAATTTTCTTCGATCTTCCAAGGTTAGGAGATTAAGATTAGTTTGCAAATATTTGTAGTTTATTTGGTCGATCGGAATATGAAGCTTAAAATTTATAAATTTTAGGAATTTACGTTGTACCCTTTCTATATTTTTTATATGACCTGTAGTTACGATCAATAGTTACGGAGGTACGCGGTATTGAAGTCATTGCAGTAACTTATATCGATTTTGAAAAGTTCATTCATTTCAATACATTCAAACACAACAGATCATGATAACCAAGTAAGAATGTTCTTAGGTTTTCACGGCCACTCAGAATCTTCAAGTTTGTGTTTTCTGGAGTATTATGCCGTGTTGTTACGACCTTTCGGGCCGACGTTTCGGATTCCATTGCAGGGTCCATCGTCAGGCTGATGTGTTCACAACAACACATCACAACACATCAGCCCTGACGATGGACCCTGCAATGGGATCCGAAACGTCGGCCCGAAAGGTCGTAACAACACGGCGTAATACCCCAGAAAACACAAACTTGATGATAACCAAGTATTCACAGCTGGCCGACCGCTGGCCTTACACGCCTTCATCTCGGGAAGATCTTCTACTTTACTTGTTCTCAGTCTTACGCCGTTATTTTACTTTTACGTCTTCACTTGCTACCGGAGCTGATCTCCAGGTGAGAAATAAACATTCACACGCAGAAGCAACGCTATTTTTTTATTCCACCACCGCGCCTTCCCTAAATATGTTTACCGGTAATGGAATTTATCAATATTTACCGGTAAACCGCTTTTCCGTAAACCGGTATTGCTAACCCTGTTTGTGTGTGTCAGTTAATATAATCAGTCATATTGTCTGTGTATGCACGAACAGTGGTGTAACTTAGCTTTAGCCATCTGGGGCAAATATCCATGAGTGACCTATGTTACCCATATATAACGGTGGACGTTTATTGTTTAATAAAATATATTAATACAAAATCAAATAATTTCACGCTTGCATTTGTTTTGTCACAAAATTGGACAACCCACGAGGTCATATGAGAGTTTCATTATTAAGATGATACTATGGAAAGGAATGACTAAAAAACTCCTTATGAAATATAGATCAGTGCTTCCTCAAGAATTGATTGATTGAGTGACTAATTATGATGTAATATATTTATGGGTTTTTATTTAGTTAATAATACATTACATAATTATTTACTTAATATATCCCCGATAAAAAAATTTCGAATGTCCATCCGTAACCGTAACAGGATTCTAATAACTGAACTCATTCCGTTTAGATAATTAAACAAAATTAAAACGTTATTTCGTTATCAAAATTAGTATGATTTCAAATACTACACATAAAATTTACTATTTAGATTGATTTTTCGATACAATTTTTTGTTTTGATTAATAATATATGATTAATAATTAATTAATTACTTAATTTAAAGTTGAAATTCAATAATAAAAAGTCCGTCACTGTTGACCGGTTATAGCTAGGTATATAATACTTTTTCTATTTTTATTCTATGATGTGATGTCCGCATTACTTCTTGAACATGTTTATGTTTCTCTTTATAGCATTGCACTTATTGTTTTGATTTAAATTGTTTCGGGGGCTTTTTTGTGCTTATATACATTTTTACTTTTCCTGGAATTTTTCTTAATATTTTGTAACTATTGGGATCCAGTCTGATTCAGTAATTTTTTCGGAACTTTTTAAAGTTAACTTCTTAGTTGGCACATTCCGGGTAAATTTTTTATTGTAACGGAATTTGCGCACGCAGCATGTAGCGAAAATGCGATATCAACACTAAAGAAGCCATATTGAATTCTTGTCAGTTATTAATATTTTTTTTTTAAATTTTTTAAATAGAGATGCGAACAACGAATACGTGTCACATCAATATTCTTATTATTTCCAAAATAAGCTAAACGCTTGTACTATGAAAATAAGACTAACTTTCTTGTCTGGAGTAAGGTTCGAACCCACGAACTTGGTCCTAACCACAAGACCAACGTATTTGATAAAAACGACGTACTCGTATTTGTCAGATATTCGTTTTCAAAACAAAAAACATATTGATTCATTCGACATTGAATACGGCTGTCAAAGTTGTATAGTTTCGAAACGGAGTTTGAATACGGAACCAATAGGCCAAAAATCGATAAACCAAGAAAATGGGTAGAGACATTTTTTGCAAATGCACACGTTTTTTGAAAAGGAACAACATCTTAATAACGAAGCCATATTGAATTCTTGTCAGCTGCAATGTTCTTTTCGATTATTTTTGTAAGAAAGTTTTTGTTTATACCAATTATTTTTAATATACGAGGTTACATTATTGTAGATATGAGTTTTATTTCTTTTCGTGAAACTAAATAGAGTTATCGACAATGATTAGTGTACATTTTTACAATTCATGTACGCGCGATAGAAGCCGCGACAGTTCCATTGCTGTTGAGCTCCTCCGACGTGACTGAGGCATAACTTTCCCCAACGCAGATTTATCCAAGATGGAAGAAAGGTAATGATAAAAAAAATAAAATAATCAATCAACTCCTTGCCCTCAGGGTAGTGTAATCCCTTAATCCTTGTGATTCTATTGTTTATTATATATAAATAAAAAAAAATGCTTTATGGCCTTGTATTACTCAAACAAATAAGCTTTAGAATAACTTTCAAGTTTAACCTGAAGTCTCTTATGAGAGCCGAGTATAAGAAATGGCTCGAGATAGTCAAGACGAACTTTTGCAAACTTTCCCAACAACGTTGTTTTGAATAACGATGTAATTACGTTAAAGTTCATACTTATAATGAATGTACTTACCACGTTCTCAATGAGCCCCTTCCTCGACTGCCTGAGTTTTTTCAGGTAACCGAATACGTCAAAGGAGTCTTCTTCTTCGGCTTGCTCCATGTTGGCGTCGATAGCCAGGTACACCCCGGATCTGCCCCCACCATCGCTGCAAGAGAAGATAAAAATTTATTTATTTAAAAAATATATCATGGTTTGGTTCTAGGACACTAATCCCCTGGATATATACTTCCCGGACAATAACCCCCCGTTAAACCCCCCTGGACATTAACCCCCGTACAAATAATCCCCCGTACAAATAACCCCCCGACAATTAACCCCCGTGACAATTATACGTAATATCTGTATTATATAAGGTCCTGTTAGAAGCCTCAACAACCGTCGAACTTGCATGCGAAGATGTATGAATGTAGATGAAGCGAAAGTTGTATATCAGGACAGAAGAGTACGGCGCTCTATCCTATCTGCCTATCCCACGGGGAAACGGCGTGATAGTAAGTTAGTTGTATTATTTTTTACACGTGACGGGGGTTAATTGTCGTGGGGTTATATGCACGGGGGGATAATTGTCGGGGGGTTATTTGCACGGGGGGCTAATTGTCGGGGGGTTATTTGTATGGAGGGTTTATGTCCAAGGGGGTTATTTGTATGGAGGGTTTATGTCCAAGGGGGTTATTTGTATGGAGGGTTTATGTCCAAGGGGGTTTTGACGGAGGGCTATTTCCCAGGGGGAGGGGGGGTTTCTGTAAATATTCACCGATATCTTGTTTAGTTTTCTCTAATGATATAATATGAAGGTGGCGTTTTACGTTCTCTAAACGGTGGTGTGATAAGAAAATCCTAGTTAAGGCAGGACATTCACTGCAAATGCATATTTCGAAGTTGTTTAAAAAATGTGGATTTTTTAATATTAATTTATATCAGAATGTTTTTGAATGAATATAAAAGCAATAAACTGTACATTATTAACAATAATAAAGAATTAGCATTACTCGACAGGCCGCGGCCAAATAATTCGTCTTCAGTATCTTAGAAATCACCCTTAGATACGGAATATCTATATGTACGCTGAATATATTTTTACGCGTCTAAAGCTATCATTACGATGATAAAACTATGCAAAAATAATCAAATAATGTTCAATATTAATAAAGTTATATATTTTTAAAATTGCAAGACGTTTTTTGATGATTTAAGAAGGCTTTTTATTCATATAAAGAGATGATTTTAAACGATATACATTTTATTTATTCCCGCACTTTGAGTCTTCAAACACTATTTTAAAGTTGTTTATTTTATTTAAAACACGTTAATTACTACATGTTAAACATGTTAATTAGGTGGTTTGGGCATGTTGAGCGAATGAATGAGGAAAGAATGGTAAGAAAGATATATGATGCAAGTGTTGACGGCGCCAGAAAGAGAGGGCGACCACGGAAGACGTGGCATGACCAGATTAACCAGATACTGGAAGATGGTCCTGTTAGAAGCCTGAACAACCGTCGAGCTTGCATGCGAAGATGTATGAATGTAGACGAAGCGAAAGTTGTATATCAGGACAGAAGAGTATAGCGCTCAATCCTCTCTGCCTACCCCCGCGGGGAAACGGCGTGATGGTAAGTAAGTAAGTAAGTAATTACTATTTAAAAATAAAAATTCTAAAATATGAAATATGTCAACAAATGATGCAGTTTTAAAATCAGATTTGATTTGCAGTGAATTTGCAAAAACAGCACAAGGCAAGGGGGAATGTGAAAAACTTGTCGAATTGTCTTCGTTCCCTTGTCCTTACTAGGACAGTGGAATGAAGAAGAAGAAGAAGAAGAAGATGATGATATATGTATCTGGGAAGAAATATGACAAGGCATAATGATATCTAACAAGAAATGATAGTATGTAAATATAGTATGTATATTATTTAAGACAGATATTGGTGTAACAGAGCTAGTCCAATATATGGAGATTCCTTTCTTAATTATGAATAAAAAATGTTCCAATATCAATGTTTGAATATCAATCTTCTGGAAAACATTAGAATATTTTGAAAGTACCTTAAATTGAATATGAATAATTCATACGTTTTAATACAAGTCAAGAAAAATGAATAAAACTTTTTTCGTTTTTTCGACTCTCAAAATGCATAGTTAAAATTTCTGCAAGGTTTTAAACATTTTATTTTACTTGTGTTAAAGCGAATGTATATTTGATATGAATTTTTTTATGATATTCAAATGATTTAAAGAAGATAAGTGCATTGAAAAATAATGCAAATTTTGATGTGATTTAGAAACTTGATGTAGAAAATTTTTTATTCATAATTAAGGTAGAAATCTACCTGTAAAGTAATTTGGAAAAGTTGTGTTGTAACACTGCTATACCCCGTATACATCTATACTATGAATAGAATATTGACACTTTCTTTTAAAATACAATGCTTCCTATTTTAATTTAATATTTACGAAAATTAGTAAAAAAAACTAAATCATTTTGGTAACTTGGAAACGTCTTGCGAATGATAGGCAAACTATTATCACGACGTGTCTATGTCGCCCTAGGGCCCTATTGGACCTGGATAGATATTGAAATAGGAAAATATGGAGGCTTAAACAAGGGAAGAACCAGCCCTCCTAAGTTAAGGGGATGGAAATTAAATGACGATGATATTTTTGTGTGCTCATTGAAAGGTTAAAACATTTACCGAGAAGATAAAAAAATAAAACTGTTCAAACATAAAGTTAGATATTTACGAGTCTTTCATTTTTAATGTATTTTTTAAGAGTGGTAAGCAAATTTAAAATGAATGAATATTTTAAATACCGAGTACCTACTTAATAATAAAATATACGAGTCTGGAATATAAGCCTTATTAATTTCATGTCGATTATCCCTGACAGTTGTAATCTTTTTATGATAAATAGAATATCTCATAAATATTAACTCGAAAATACGCTACCTTTTTGTAAACCTGCCATTGACCTCTTGCTAATGAAATAAACAGAGGGCGTAAAAAATCTAAGCACATTATAAATAATAATAATAATAAATAAAAAGTTTATTCAATGTTCGATGTTACAAATGTTTACAGTGTTTACAAAATTAAATTAAGCTTTTTTCATTGTTGCTGAGTGTCTTGGCAGCAAGTAAACACTAAATTGATTTGACGCCCTGCCTGCTACACTAGTAATTATTCGGTTTTAAAAGTTAAACTTTTTGCAAAAAATAAGTCAAAATATTGAAAAAACACTTTGATATTGCAGATCTCCATAATTATTGATAATGATAAAGGTTGCTTGAACTTTGTGTGTGTTTTTTCTTGAAGTGTGTATTACATTTTTGGCCACCGCTGTGTTTAATTGCCTACCGCATTAAGGGTAGGTACCTTCTAATGAAATTCCAGGACGAAGGATGGTTCAGATATTCTGAATTTTCAATAATAATCCTCACAATTAACTGAACCAAGCGAGACGTTTAACTCCACCCTTATTAACCCGGGAATCCTACTTGGGGTGCTGGAGCACCCCACAGCGTTTTCAATTTGTTATTTTGTCGTTTGTTTTATAGGTATAAGTTTATACATCCGCGTATTTTACTTTGCGGCCGAGTACCCTAGATTGGTCAGTACCTCGGCGACTGCCGAGTTTTGTAGTCGTATGTACATGTGTTGCGGGGTGCTCAGGCACCCCGGTGTAGGAAAATCGTATGTATTTGTGTAAAATAAATTTAATTATTGTACAAGTTTATGAACTTTATTTACGTGATATTTAATAACATTGATTATATTATTATTACTAATTATTGCAATAACCTTAAATTTAAAATTTTAGAGATAAATTTCAGTTATCCTCTTTTAGTCATCCTAATTCATGTAATGGGCAACTAAGGTCCAGCGAATAATATCCATGGATAACTGGTTCACCAGCGTTTTTTTAGCTATGAATAACTTGCAAAAGACTTGACAATGGTAGGTACAACACGAAAAGTGAAATACCGGTCGATGAGACCGAGAAAAAAAACTGCTATGTTTGCGTATGATGGATCTAACTCTCTTATCCTATTGTCTGCTAAAATCAACCAAGAAGAAGGTCATCATTATGTTGTCAACTCTTCGTTATTTTCCTGATAAAAATTATGAAGTAGAGCTCCAGGAAATAATTAATTATTATAATAAAACCAAAAGTGGAGTCGACGTTTTCGATGCAATGGCAAAAAAATACTCCGTCCAAAGAAAATCGCGATGGTGGCCGATGTGCATTTTTATGGAATTTTGAATGGTATTGGCATTAACTCTTGGGTTCTCTACAAATGTTAAAAGGCAACAAATAAATCAGAAATAAAATTCAGAGGAACTTTTAAAAAAAATTGGTACACCAACTCGTGAGACATTATTTGGAAGAACGCCTGCAAAAGCCAAGTTTGAGGAGGGATATAAAATAAATTATTTGTGATATCCTTAAAAAACCTATGCCAAATGAAAGCTTGATTCCTCAGCATCACACCCAGGGGCGTTGTGGATTCTGTCCCAGCAGTAAGGGCCGGAAGAGCTAAACATAGTGTACGAAGTGAAAAACTCCGATTTGTTTGGAACATCAAATAAAAATATGCCAAAAGTGCTACAACTAATTAATAATAAGTAGATTTATTTTTATTTTTGATCTTAAGTTTACAGTCCTACGTCTAATAAAGAAATATATTTTTAAAATTGTTTCATTAAAAAAATAACAACTCCCAAAGTCTGGGGTGCTCGGGCACCCCTTGTAGGAAAATCGGTTGGGCAAAACAGTGTAGGATTCTAGGGTTAATAAGCTGTCCGCCTGGAACTGTCCGAGTCCAGCAGGCTCCCGGAATTGTAAACAATGCCACAGTCGCCAGAACTTCCAGGAGACGCGGCTAAGGGCGGTGCATTGTCACGTGGACAAAGGGTGGAGGTGCAATAATAGGCTAAGGCAGGGCAACAACACTCGGACTATGATTTAAGGGATTACGAAGGGGTATGTTAATAGTCATAGTTAAACTGTTGAGACAATAGCTATACACAGGTGATCTATTGGGTGGTGTACACATATCGTTCCTATATATCGTGGTAGTTGGTTGTCATGCCAGCATGCATAGTCACTGACAAGTCGCAGTAGAGAGAATGAAATGTAGTCCTCTTTCCATTGAAGAAAGGCAATCGAATTAGTGTGCGTAAGCCGTGTGTACGACGGTTTAATTGTGTTGGTGGTTGTGGATATATACACCGACACAACGAAACAATGCGCCTCGTACGCACGGCTTACACATACTAATTCAATTGTCTTTCTTAAATGGAAAGAGGTCTACGTGGGTTCAGAATTCAGAGTTGTATACAGTGGGACCTCGGTGATCCTACAAACGGTTTAGAGGGAGGTGTCGGATTATCCGTTATTCAAGACTATATAAGAAATATATCAAGCCCTGTATTTGTTAAAGAAAATTATATATACACGACAAGATGTCCTTAGGTTCTTTGGAAAAATAATCAAATTAGGTACCAATTTATTTATTTGTATATGCATACAGGGCATGGCACCATTGCCCAGTCTATGTAGTCTAGGCCATGATGATCGTTTTTGGTAGTTTTTTAGTGTATTATCATAATAAAAATGGAATTCTAAGACATACAATTTAAGAATATGTAATTACATAACTCAGCTTTAAAGAACATGACATTCTCACTTATTAGAATTACTATTGGTTAAATCGGCACTCAAAAATGTAACATCTTGGCTTTTGATTGGTGGGTCATTACTTCATGGCGTGAAAAATTTCGTTGCATAATATTAAATATTAAAGCTTTACTACTAACAATAAAGTTAATAAAAAACATAAGCAGTAGATACTTTTTATCTTTTGAAAATTCCGAGAACTCTGGTCAATGAGAGCCGATTCTCAAAACACAATCGACCGTGGGGCCTAGCAACGACTAGCGATATGCGATGGCTTCCTGCTAGTAGATATTAAACATAAATTAATTAGTGAGTTTTGTAGACCACTTTTCCAATCGTTTAGCCTTCGTACATTGAATGTCAACTATATTGCATTCTTTATTAAGGTACCTACTGCCTGCTCCATTAATCTGCTTCTTCCAGCTTTTCGACTTAGCCAAGAGGAAGTCCAAGGAAAGTTGAGAAAATCCGCAAAAAGAGCTTTTAGAGGGAATCCAAGCTCCCAGGAAAGGGATTTTCTCTAAAAGCTATTCCTCGTTTAATTTTTCAAGGAAATAAACGGGTTCACGAAATCTTATGAAAATAAGCAGTCACGGTTACAAAAATTAGTGATTATGTAATTTATCGTGTTTTTAATCTAATATTTTTGACAGCTGGTTGGGTATACCTCGAACCATTTACTCTTCTTCATCCACATTAGACATTTGCATCTTTTGGAAGCCATAAAACACTCTGATATTTTTAAATTACTTATTGTAATAATCTTATTTCGGGATGAGGTTGCTCCGAGTAAAGACTTTGTTCTCGTAAGTATTTATTCGGTAACAATAATGGTTTAGACAATCGTTTATACAGTAAGATGCGGTCTCGATAACAATGGTAGCAAAAGAGTCTGGACTCGACATTCGTGCGCCTTTTTATACATTCTCTCTCTCTGTCATGCAGTCTCTTTCTGGCGTCGCGACATACGTTCCTCAGATCTATTACACTTATCAAACTGCTGTATATCCTTGCCTTCAGTTTTCAATGAATATATTCATAACAATCTAGTATCATCTTACAGTTTTAAAATGTATTTGGATTTGCATTTTAAACTAGTTTTTTATTATATTGTTAGGGCTAAAACATTACATCGAACAATCCTGAATAGTCCAGAAGAATTCAGAACTGTCTATAACACTCTAGAACGTTCCAAACCAGCCAAGCACTATTGACAAGAGGCCCAGATGGGCCGAGATGGATTGTGTATCTAGAACTACACGTACGTGGATGACGGTGGCCGCAAGTATATAAGACGTGGCGAGCGGCCGAGCAGTTTTATGTTATGACAACGCGATCTCCGAACGCGACACCTGAAAGTGATAGAAGCCAACAATTTATCAAGTGATAATTAAAGTGACAACCAATCTACCGAGTTCTGGTGTAAAAATTTATGTTACAATACAGTTGTGTTAACTATTTAAAATTATTTTCGACCAGTTTTATTCGAACCCCATTTCCCCGGATATGTGACAGTATTTTATTTCAAATTTGTTTGAAAAAAAAGTATGTAAGTTCGCAACTTGATATTCGGAAACTAGATATGCTAAGGCCGGCCGCACTTTGGATACGAATTAAATACGTACGTATTTGTACGACTACTTTCATACGCATTGGAGCGCGCACATTGATTGCGTCTTGCGTTGTCACGATCAGTTACTTTGCGCATTTCTCCAACGACCTTTGTGCCAAATGAATAATCTGTATCTTATAGAAAACTCTATTATGGCAGAGTTAAATAATGAAAAATTTCATGACTATTCTAATAGATTCACAAATGCTGGGGAGAATCGAAGTGCAACGGGAGCTCATAACATCGGAGAAATATTTAAAAGTTTTTTTGTTCGAAGTACATAATTATACCTCACCATCGTTAAACCAAATTATTTAACTTACAGGTATTTTTTTAGTTCTTAGAGATTCTCTATCATGATCTGCGCTAATGGTCACGTAGTTGAATCACTTTGGTCCCACAAACATTTGTGGTCACGTGTCAAATTGACAAAATTTTCAATATCCATCGTACGAAATCACAAAAATTTCCAAACAAATCCGGATCGTGTCAGACGTCGCATCTATACGTGCGTATACGCACTACTAAATCGTGTACGGTGTGCGATGTTCAGTACTACTTCGAAGGTCAGGAATGTACTTGCGTATTTCAATTTCGTACGAAAACGCAGTGGCGTGCAGTGGGTATAAACTTAGGTTATGCTGTGACCGACTCTATATACCTATATTGAAATATATACCTATATACCTATATATATACGCATATACCTATAAGGGTATATACATTTTTAAAATTTTTTAACTATATATAATGAACTATTTTGAGCAGCTTCAGTCCACAAAAATAACTGCACTATAAAAGAAGTATTGTAAACAGTATTTACTAAATAAATAAATATTTTATATAGGTATAGCTAATACGGCGAAAAATTTCAATATATTTTGAAGACGATTTATATATAATTAAATCGGGAACAATACTAATTTCAGATATACGTTTCTTTTCACAAAAAATAAATCAAACATTTTATGATATCATTATGATATGACAGGTGACAGATGATATTTGTCGTTTTCGTATTTACATTTACCATAGAAAAGATATAAAATTTACACCGAAAGTTTTGGGTGGAATTTCTAAAAAAAATAACATTTCTGCATGACGTGCGCCTGGCATAGGACCTTTTGAAGAAGGGCGCTATTACACAAATCTCGCAGCATTAAAAATACACGTTTTTTTCTCGACTTGACTATATCTGTGGAACAAATTAGTTGGCGAAATAAATGAAGAATTGATATGAAGTTAAGCACAGAAAAGTCGGAAATAAAACTTCTAGCCGTAGGACGGAGGAATTACGGCTAGAATTTTAAATCGTAAAAAAACATATACGTCACGTTAAATGGAAACGTCAGATGTAAAACTTCTAGCCGTAGGACGAATTACAGTCAGAATTTTAAATCAACTTTTTCTTAAGAAAAGGATTATTTAATTAATATTTGTTTCTCAGAATCTTTACTAATGCACAACTTTTTTGCTTGTATGCGCTGCACGCCACTGCGAAAACGCATCCAGTGTGCGGCCGGCGTTAATCGTCAATGTCGTACATACACACACCAATCCCGAAATCTTTAATATCTTCAAATGGTAGAGTATTATAGGTACTCTGAATCGAGAAGGCTGAAGTAGTCCGGGTGGGGCCAAATGTGTGTACTCCAAAGCTCTCTGAAAGGTCTTCGAATGGGAGACCCAAGAATGAGATGGTTGGATAATATATGTCAAGATGCAATGCAAAGCCAAGATGCAAATCTCAAAATGAGACAGAGATGCGAGGAGAAATTTATGGTGATGAATACCTCTACAGTGAAGTCGGGCCGTAAGGTTTGAGACGGAGCGTGCCGCTCGTTCCATTTGCAACATCATTCCGTCTTTAATCGTTTGACATACCTGAAGCATTTAATTTTGTAAGCTAAGTTTCGCTTGCTAACTAAAATAATCTTCATAATAGACTGAGTATCATTCGTATTTACTTGTACCATACGCCTCTATTATATGTCTTAACACAATCACACTAAATTTGCTTGTAAAACGCTACACATATGAATCTTTCCTTACACTACCAACTAAGTGATCTTTAATCACATGTGGTAACTATTTAAAAAAACCCCAAAAGATCTTTAGAGTCAGAAAAAGTAAGTGTTAACAATGCTGGCGTATCGGCAGTAATTCTGATGTGATAGTTGAGTATCTGTAGTGATTCTCAATTGAAAATAGATTCCACGTTGTGCAAAGCTGGTATCAACGGCATTTGTCTTCTTCAAGAGCGAAGCCGTCACTTGATACATAGAAGTCCTGATATCTGAATGGTTCATTCCATCACCAGCAAAATACTAAAAAAATCCTTTTCCTCCATGCGTGAAAGAATAGGTTATTTGTCATATTTAACCTCTTTTAAGGATCAAATTAATTGGATTCGAAATGCGAATCGCAGAGTTTTTGAACTTCTACTATTTTGAAACGAAATGAAGGATCATACTGGCTATTAAGCCTATCCAAGGTTAATTTTTGAAAAAAGTATCAACGAAATCTGATAAAAAAGTAACCATAAAAACCAAGTTTTTATTATACTTTCTTTCTTCGTAAAATATAATAACAACTAAAGACGAATTAAAAAATATAACATAACACTAAACTTACAGTAATTTAATATATTTCTAAAATGTCAGATGTTTTGAGCTTTGATATTTCATGCTTTGTGTAGTGAAGTACCTATTATGTATACCGACGGAGTAATTCAAATTTAGAAAATATTCGCGACGTTATCGGGTCGCCGTTTCTATTAATCAAACTTTTGTAATGATTACAATTTGAAAAAAACTATTAAAATTTTGAAAAATCCATAATTATACTATAATTATTATTATATTTTAACGAAAATTTGAAAGATGTTCTTGATCTTTGCCACGAGTCTGCTTGCAAAGTTTCAGCTCGATTGGATAACGGGAAAAGGGACAAAAATCGATTCAAAGTTTTTTCGACGGCAAGCCGGCAAGCAAGCAAGCAGACGCCACGAGTTAATGTAAAGGGAGTAAAAAATATGGCAGTTATCGTATTTAAAAATCCGTTACATCGCAGACATAAAAAAATCCAAATGCGAGAATGTAATATTTAGAAATCAACGCAATATAGCGGTAAATAATACGGTTTACGGTCTCGGTAATCAGGTTTTAATAACCTTAATACAGTTATGCGCTGATAACGCTTTAATTAATTGATATTAACTTAAGGCGTTACTGCGTTATAATTGTGTAACACGAAATTTCAGTGGAAGCGGAATTATAATCCCCGGATTACGGCCGCAGATATTTTTTATCCGAATGTGGAATAAATAATATCCGAGTAAAAAAGTTCTCGCGCGCCAGGGGCGAGGGGTGGTATTTCCAACCCCATAAAACGTTTGAAAACTAAATATTTACTGACGCGTTTCGGGGTATTTTTATTACAGTATCCCCTAATGTTTATTTTATATTCCGCCCCCTCAACACTCGCACGATTTTGTTTGGTTTAATATTATTGACGGACTTTGCGGAAAACAGATGTTAAATTGGTGTTGTTGTTAAAAGTAAAAATGTGCATAGTTAAAGTATTTATTTATTATTATTAACGCCCTAGTGGCTTTTACAGTATTACATAATGTGTAAGAGTTTAACATATACTTAACATAAAACACGTTTTATAATAATAATCCAAAGAAGTAATAAAAATAAAATATATTCAAAAGAGAAATGAACAATCAAAAAAACACTTAAAAATATAAATAAACATGTAAGCAATAATAAGTAAACAATGAGTAGCTTGTTGGTCTTGTGGTTAGGACTCTCGCATCGTGATCCAAAGGTCGCGGGTTCGAATCTCACTCCAGATCAGCAAGTTAGTCCTATTTTCATAGCACAAGCGTTTAGCTTAATTCGAAAATAGTAAGAATATTGATGTGACACGTATTCTGTGTCCGCGTCTCTATTTAAAAAAAAAGTAAACAGCAATATTTAAAACCTCTAATAAAACAATATCAAAATAAAATGGTCAGTTTTTTTATTACCGTGAATCAAATTTCGAATTTAAAAAATTGTAAAAAAGAAACAAAATATAAATTTTATTTATAAAACTATACATTTTTTAAATTACTGCAACCCATAATCACTTTGTTATCTGGGTGTTTAATTCTTTGATAATCTCTCTCTAAAAGTCGGAAAAATAAGAGATCAGAATTAATTTATATTAATTTGAAATAAAAACATTTACATGATTATGAAATGTTTGAGAATATATATTTATACTCCAATATTATCATTAATAAAATCAAAATATCACATCTATCATACTAAATATATATTTGTATTGAATCAATGTTTGTGCCAAATTTTATTTTGTATTATTTAGAATAATGCATATTTATACTTTACATCTGCAAAATTATATAATTGAATGAATTCTCTATTCACGTATTTCTGACACTTATAAAGAAGTAAGAAATATGGTTGTTCTGAATTTGAAAATCATTTATTAGAAAATGATCACGGTTTTGATAAAGATTTAGGACTTTCTATTTTACACATAAATAATTTCGGTCTGAAATTGAATAATTTAGAATCGTTAGAAATTAGTAAAGCATGTAATACTAAACAAAATATTATTAATAATTAATTAAATTTAACTACTAGCCCAATTCTAAATTTCTTCCCAATAATTGCGAGTAATCAATAACTTCAGCAATAATATTTAAAAATAATTTTTCAAATAATTTAGAAAAACAAAAGACATTATTCATTTTGATATTTTGACATAGGTACACGAGTAACACCCTGACGATGGAAAGGTTTTTCGAAACATGTAGGTGTAATTAATCAAAGAATATAAATAAATAACTAACTTACTAACCATCACGTCGTTTCCCCGCAGGGGTAGGCAGAGAGGGTTGAACGCCACACTCTTCTATCCTGGCACACCACTTTTGATTTGGCCACATTCATACATCTTCTCATACAAGTTCTACAGTTGTTGCGGCTTTTAACAAGGCCATCCTCAAATACTTGTAGTATCTGATCGTGCCAGGTCGTTCGCGGACGCCTTCTATTCTTGTTGCCTTCAACACTCGCCTCATATATTTTCTTAACTATCCTTTCCTCGTTCATACGTTCCACATGACCAAACAATCTCAGCACTCCTTTCTTTATTCTATCTACCACACTACAGCCAGTATTGCATTCACGTCTAATTTGTTCATTTCTCACTCTATCGACCAAAGATTTTCCACGCAAGCGTCTTAGTGACCGCATTTCCACCGCATTCAGTCTACTTTCATTCCTATTTTCAGGCTTCACTTCCATACATCAGGGTTGGCACTAGAATGTCATTATGGAGCGCTAGTCTTGCTTCCTTTAACAGATTGGCTATAATTGCATTTAGAGCACCATTAACTTTGTATCCCGCAGTCACTCTCCTTTCGATATCATTCTTAGCCTTGCCGTCTCCACTAAACATACTTCACAAATACATAAGTAGATACATACAAATAATACAATCAATATTTTAAAAATGTCAGTCTACAATGTTGCTGAATCAAATGAAAAAATAAGAAATATGTGTTTTTTATTTGAGTATTCTATTTGTATTACTTTATGTAAAAATAACCAAAAAATAATAGAATATAAAAAATATCATTTTAGGTATCAGTGTTAAGTTATAAATCAAAAACTTTTTAAAATGTTTTCTAGAAATTTAAATTAAATCCTTAATTCTTACAAACCGTGGCGGTGAACGCTGAATTGCTAATCTATCGCTAGGCGATAGAACAGCAACCATTTGCTTATGAAAATTGGCGGATATGTATCAACGCCGGAACGGTCATAAGATATTTAAGAATATATTCGATGTAGTATTAGTTTCTATTAACTTTAAGTACTTTTATCATGTACCTGTTGCAATATTCATTTAATTAATTAATTTACTCTTGAACTTTTACAATGAACAGCTTATGACATATTATTGATTAAGAAAATAAAAATGATGAATTATGACAATAACTGATTTTGTACACGGAAAAATATTTTTTTTTTATAAAAACAATGCTTGTATCCCCATAGGGGCCACCATTGACGACAATGCATCTATTGTAGAAACACGCGGAATCTAGTAATAAACATTTGGTTGGTTGCTATGTCTGCTTATTACTAGGTTCGCTAGTTGATAGGTCTGCAAGGATTATCAACTTGTAGGTATTTCATTTATTAATATGTACTAGATCTCCTTTTTTGTCTCGAATAAAAGTGCACAGGGGAAAGTTTCATGTCAGTTACGGTGGAGGAGCTCCACGGAAACATGCATACACAATGCAGCCATTTTTTCTTCAAAAATTTTCTAGTGCTATTGTACTTGTACACTAAGACGCTTGTGTGGAAAATCTTTGGTCGATAGAGTGAGGAATGAACAAATTAGAAGTGAATGCAATGCTGGCTGTAGTGTGGTAGATAGAATAAAGAAAGGAGTGCTGAGATGGTTTGGTCATGTGGAACGTATGAACGAGGAAAGGATGGTTAAGAAAATATATGAGGCGAATGTTGAAGGCAACAGGAATAGAGGGCGTCCGCGAAAGACCTGGCACGATCAGGTACTACAAGTATTTGAGGATGGCCCTGTTAAAAGCCGCAACAATCGTAGAACGTGTATGAGAAGATGTATGAATGTGGCCGAAGCAAAAGTGGTGTGCCAGGATAGAAGAGTGTGGCGTTCAATCCTCTCTGCCTACCCCTGCAGGGAAACGGCGTGATGGTTAGTTAGTTAGTTAGTTAGTTAGCTATTGTACTTAAATATGTACATATGTGTCTTTATAAGTGTTAATAAAAAATAATCACTTCTTTGTCAAAAATTACTAAATTTATACCTAAATATTATCCTCCCTTAGCACCATTTGCCCTAAACATGTTGATTACTAAATAAATCACAATAATTATTATTAATTACAAAGTTTTTTTTTATACAAATAATATTATCGCAAACATATTTAGCTGTTATTGAAGAAGAAATAAAAAATGTCGATTGTAAGCTTGCAAGTCTCTGCTCATCCCTAGAGGGTGGTGGGCGGGGGTCGACTGCTGGAAGTAGGTTGCACAATGGGGAGAATGGAGGCTGGTGCCGGGAACACTCGTGCATCTTTTAAAGGGGTGTGTTGCACAATAGACACTCCAACAATTATGATTGTTATCTCTGTCCTACTGAGCACTGCACTGCTGTGCAATTGTGCAGTGTCGTCTAGCCCCGAGTTGAAGGGTGGCAACGAATGTTTTCAGCGGGCTAAGCAGTAATTAAAAAGTGAATTGTATATTTTTTGAGGTGAATTTTTGAAAAACGGAATTTTCGTGGATTTTTAATGTTGAATATATTTAATAAAGCGTGTAACGCCAAATTATTTTAATACCATTCTAATAATTCCATTAGAGTATTTGTGTTCTTTGGATTGTGTCTTTGATATTGGATAAATATTAATTTTATTTATTGATTTATAAATAATCAAAATTTATAAATTTCAAATTAAATAAAATTTACTATATATTTTTTTGAAATTGCCACTCAACCAGCCCTTGGGCATGTTCCTGAGTGTCAGTGCAGTTTTATAGCTATGTTACAGTTATTTCAAATAATACGCATAAAATAAAAAAAACGTAAAAACAGAAAAAGAAAAAAATAAAGGTAAAAGAACACACAAGTACCTAAACATAGTAAGCATAATCTACATATAATATTATTTATTTACTAGCTGTTCGTACCCGGCGTTGTACGGGTCAGGGATTAACTTGAAAATAAATTTGTGGGGGAAAATAAAGGTTCGATTCGAACGGTATAGATTTGCATCGAAAATATATCAGGGGGAGGGGAAAGGGTAAAAGAGAGGGAGGAAATGTCGCCTATGTTACCCGCCGGGTCCTAAAGAATAAATTTGCAAATTTTGAGTTTATTTAATTTAAAAAACAACCTTTTCGAAAATGTAATTTTTGGAATTTTTTTTTTTCGGAAAAATAAATTTATAATAAAAAAGTTACGGACGTTACGGGGATAGGGAGACAGAGTAACGGATGGACAGACAGATAACGAAATTATTGTAATTGGAATCTTACTAATTGTGTGACAGGCTTTACTATTTATCGTGCATTTCACTAGGTGTATGGAATATGGATGAACTCGACTGGTTTTCAGATGTTTCTTAACCTTCGTAAGATCTTCGGGTCAATTTTGACCCATTTTGGGATGACTGAGCAATTTTCTCGAAAATTAACGGTTTTCAAATATTGATATTTTATGACTTTCATTTAATCGCTGTCTTAAGCTTATTTTCAAATTAATATTTTTTTTAAAACTTATGTCATTGTGCGTATGAACTTTTTTAATCTAACGGCCTTCGGGTCAAGTTTAACCCACAGGTTAATTTTTAACGCACAAAACGTTTTGTCTGGTTATCGTTCATTAGAATTGAGGTAATTAGTTCCATTAACATTTTAAAACGTCCAGACTCAACTATGTACCTGTCTTAATAAATATTCTTGTAGGAGACAGACGTAGTAGAATATTTTTACGTGTACTATTGTATAGATTTAAATAAAAAAACGATTAAAGTCTGTCCACCTGAAATGCGAGCGTCACCCTAAGAGATAAAATTAAAACGGGACAATGAATTAGAAAGGGTTGGACTGATAATATTTCTTTAGTATCCTGGCAACACCCAACTAATTACAATTTCGGCAAGCTGTTTTTAATTCTTGAAATTAACATTTTAATTATGTTTTACACCACTACGTTATTATTCTTTTCAAAATTTCCTTATTTAAATGTGAGGATTACCAAAAACAATTTACTGTAAGGCTGTCGACTAATCTTTATCGTGGAAATTTCACGGGAAAAGGTTTTGAGGAAGTTATTTATTAAAAATTTTAATTTTATTTTGTAAAAAGTGATTGACGCCTTCTTAATTATTAATTAAATTATTAATTAAATTAATTATTAATTAAAATAAAGAAAATTGAAGGTTCTCGGTTTAAAGACAAGTAAATGCGTTGGTAAATATGATAATCTCTTAAGAAAGAAGACGAAAAATTACACATCTCTGACACCTACAAAATAGTGAAAAAAAAATGGGCATTCTCTCAAAACCCTCACCAATATATTTAAGGAGTTGAGGAAGGAAAAAATAAATTGAAAATCAAAATGTTATTTTTGACAACGATTGCAAATATAAAATTTATTTTATGTATTATGATTGCTTATGGCATATTACTATTGGTTAGTATTTTTCGTTAAAAAAAAACAAAAGAATTATGTCATTCGTTTAAAATTCCCTAACTCTGCTGAAATTGAAATTGATTTTCAAAATATTTGAATGAGTGATGACTCAAATTCTATATCTCAAAATCTCTTCAAGCTATAAGATAAAGACAAAAAAAAAAATTTTTGAAAATGCACCCCTGTTCAATCAATGAGATCTTTAAGGCAATATTTTTTATTAATCAAAATAATTTCCGCCTGCCTGGATGCACTTCTCCCAAAGACCAATAAGATAAATATTATTTTATACAAATTTGCATTCATAGACTTGATGAAGGCATTGTTGGCCGTTTTAATCACTTCTTCATCACTAAGAAGATTTCCTAATTAAGAAGACGCCCAGGTCTTTAACTAAATGATGATTTGTAAGAGATAAGTCTGATGAATATGGTGGATGCTGGAGAATATCATGGTTTGAATAATTATGTTTTAAATCTGTTTTTCTACCATGGATGGGGTCTTCATATTACCATGTCTTGTAACAGAATAAGTCCCAATCTATCTACGTTGTTTTATAGTTAGTTTTGATAAATGAAACAATATCTTTTGAAAAATAATAGAATTTTTCAAAACTATATAATAGTGCAATTATAAATTTTGCAAAACTATATAATAGTGCAATTAAAAATACATTATTGAAGCAATAGAACGAGGAAGATTAAAAAACAATACTCCAAAATTAAGCACTAATAACAATACTTAAAATAAATCGATACACAAGATCGAAGAGTTGCTAGAAAGTTCACAAATGGTGACGTTCAGACAAATAATTAGATTACGTGTACTTCTGTTTATATATACAATAATTAATGGACATGATATTTAGATTAATTTACGACTAAAAAGATTAAATATTAAAATATAAATTTTTTAAATTTGTTTTTATATTAGTACGTACCTAATTATTTAGTCATCTCCCATGTACTTATTTTTATTTTGTTATTGACTATACTTAGATTTTTGATTTTTAATTTTTAATGTACGTTGTATCTTGATGAAAGATCCATTAACCCCGAAACGCGTCATTGTTTTAGGTAAATTAATGTTGATAAAGAAGGTATACTCTTTTTAATTAATTATATTAATAAATATCATATTTGAATATCTCGTATTTTTAAATTATTCGTGCCATATTTCTTGAATTATTGAAGTATAGAAGATCTTCAACAAATGAAAAATTGTAAAAATCCCTGATTTGAAATAGATTTAAAACGTAATTCTAGGAAAAGTTGTTAAAATATTGAGATAATATATCGGAAAAAGTTTCATTCTCGTACCAGCCTGTTGAGTTGATTCGCATAAATTTCCTTAAAATTTTATATAATTTCTGTTCAAATCATGGCAGTCATTTATCAAGGATTATTTTTATGAATTTTCCAAATCCTTAAACCAATTCAGCCTTTAAATAATAAAGGTGATGAATGAGCTTAAATTATATCAAAAATACCGAAAAATGGGGGAAAAGTCTACGGTGAAATTTCAACTGAGGAAACTTTACAAGCATTAATCACACTCCTCGCTCATTTTAAGGGTAGTGTTAGTAAGGGTAAGATTAAAGAATTGTCCCTAATCGTTGGGAGAATGATAAGTTATGCGTGTGACTTTTCAAAAGATTACTTTTCTCCTAATGATTATGAATTGCGCGGCATCATATTGTTTAGAAGGTAGATTTTTAGAATGAAAGGTGAAGTTTAAGAAACTATGTGCTTTCGGCAAAATTTTTTGGTATGGAAGCACGGATACTTACTTATGAAGAAATGATAAGGCGATATGGAGCATTTGAGATATTGATCTATGGAAGAATATTCAAAATAAAGTTTGATGACAGAATTAAGAATGAAAGTTTTAGTTTAGATGAATTAGGAACAAGTAAACCGAAAAAAATTTGTGAATTTGCATGATTAATTTTTGCAATAAACAAACTAAAAACGATGAAAAAAATATTGCGAAAATATACATTCAATTAACCAATTATTTTTTCTGTGAATGATACTCAATTTGAGATGTCAAAATAACTTTTTTTTTTATTTTCTTTTTTTTTGTGTTTTTATTTCTTTCTTTCTCTCGATATAAGTTATTAAAATTGATGAATATTGTTAATATTGCAAAGAAAGTTTCAAAGTGAGGTTTCAAACTCAAATGTATTGTAATTATTATTTTTTTATTTATTAAGAATCCAAATTTACAATTTTCATATAAAATAGATTTTTTTTACATTCTTTTTTTGGAATTACTCTATTAGCCATTGGGCACGTTCCTGAGTGTTAGTGTAGTTTTGTAGCTGTGTGACAGTTATTTAAAATAGTATGTCAAAAAACACAAACACAAAAATAACATGAAAAAAACACAATAAAAACAGAGAAAATGTAAGAATAAAAAACACCTAGGTAATTAAAATCTACTTAGAAAATTGAAATATTAAAGTATAAAAATTCTACCCCGTAACGCCACCCCCTCTTCCTGATATATTTTCTGTATAAATTTACATCGTTTTACCAATCTGACCCAAATTTTGCATACATATTCTTTTGATCCCTGCGGAATACATAGGTCACAACTCCCCCTGGACGTCCCATCCATCCCAGCCAAGATGAAATGAAAACATTGTTTTTATTAGAGCAAAACAACGAAACATTTGTGTGTCCCCAAAAACATATTTTTAACTAAATCCTTAACCCGAGCAACGCCGGGTGCGAACAGCCAGTAGTTTATATTAAAGGAAACACATTCTTATTGTGAAGTAAGTAATAAGAATGTGTTTAATAAGGTATTCGTGACTATTGCATTATAAAAAGTGGATTGCTTTAAAAATAGAATAAAAATGTTAATCAATTAAAAAGAGACTACATATAAGGTTGAAAATTTTTCGTTAACTTACCTGAGTGCCATAGCGAAATTGGATAACGCGCCATTCCCGGATAGAATGTGAGGTCGGTGGTTCGAGTCCCGGTGGCATTTGAATATATTTTCGTTAATCTGTTTTTTTCTGTATGTTTTTTCTAATTGATTAATAAAAATTAACTAGTAGTTTATGTTTTTCCGACATTTTAATGATCATTAAACAAATAGACGTCCATCGATCGTTCTCGATTAGGCGTGTTCAAAATATTTATATTTTTATTCGTTTAATCGAATTTTCGCTTGATTTTATTAATATAAAAATGGATAATACTAATAATTACCATGTGATGCTACTACGTGAGTAGGTAACACGAAAAACGAGCGCTTGGAACATATTCCACAAGTTGATAATATTCCCGTGGGAGACCTCTTTACGGCGAGGAGCGAGATGAAAATTTCAAGGGATGAATTTGACATGAATGGCCTTAACTAGGCGGCACGCGCGCTGCCCACACACGGACCCCACCACTTCGATTTTAAACCACCGCCGGCTCCAGTCTGCTGCGAATTTCCTTCAAAATTAATCATCCCCTGCACGAGCCGGGCGTGTTTATTAATAAATTTAAGGGGATGTACCTGGACAACACGCTGCCGAGTCGGGTGAGATACGGCTGTAGGGACAAAGGTATATTTCAGGGATGATACAGGAGCAGGGACGGGGGATGACGGGGCGCGCAGGGGAAAAAGGATTGCGAAACAACCCCCCCGGTACAAGTTCCCGTTGGAAGTTTTCTTTTACCAATTCAGAGTTCTTTAACGTCTGCGGAATAATTTATTTTTGTAAGTGGCTCTATTCAGGGGTGTCGCAACCTGGCTCGGCGATCGTAATAAATAACTGGCCGCCACGCTGTTTCCCGAAAGGGTGGGCAGAGAGGATAAGCGGCATGTTCTCTCGTCCTGGTTAACCACCTTTGCCTAGTTCGGGTTTGATATTTAAAAAAAGTAACCCGTTAAACCAAGTTTTTACTGTACTCCCTTTCTTTGTAAAATATAACAACAATTACGACGAATTAAAACATATAACATAACACTAAGCTTACAGTAATTTAATATATTTCTTAAATGTCAGATGTTTTGAGCTTTGATAAGACACTTCATGCTTTGAAGATTAAATTCTAAAAACATTTGTCAGTAATTTAGATTTTCGACATTCGTAGGGAAGTACATATTATGCATACCGACGGAGTAATTCAAATTTAGAAAATATTCTGTGACGTTATCGGGCATTATCAAACTTTTGTAATGATTCCAATTTGAAAAAACTATTAAATATTTGAAAAATCCAAAATTATAATATAATAATAATTATTTTTTAAACAAAAATTTGAAAGATCTTCTTAATCGTTGCCAAGAGTCTGCTTGCAAAGTTTCAGCTCAATTGGATCACGGGAAAAGGGTTAAAAATCGATCCAAAGTTTTTTCGACGCCAAGCCGACGTGCGCGTTCTAGTACATGTATGTAAGCGCGTCAAAAGTTATACTTCTTTGGCATACATTGAAAAACACAATGTGTTGTATACCTTGCGTTGCGGTCAGAATGCGATTGGTCATTTTCCAATTCTTTATTTGGATACATACAACACAAACTAGAATTCGCACCAATGACAGCCTTCCATCAGCGGAGAACAAATGTAAAATACACATTAAATACAGTACTCACGTACCGATTTGCCTTTCGCTTGTATAAAAAAGAGAATATGAAACAGTAAATGCATAATTCGATAACCATAATATCACATTATGAATTTGATCACAATTGTATTATGAAAAGTATACCTAATTAACTTCATGGAGAGAATAAACAATTACAGCGCCTGCAGCGTTTGCAATTTTCATAACACCATTTTGTTAATAACAGCGCCCAGTTCATATGCAATTTTCGTAGCTCCATTTTAAGACTACTCGATGTTGTCACTTATTAGAATTGCTATTGGTTGAATATATTTAAGTTTTTTTTATGTGTGAGTCGTGATTCTTCTTCTTCTTAAAATTAGAAAGGATGGAGCGCCACACTTCTCAGTCAAGACACAGCACTCTCGCCTCATCCGAATTCGTACATATTTTCATGCAATCTCGACAATATTGTTGAATCTCCTAATAGGACCATCTTTCGGTATCTGGTAAATCTGATCATGCCACGTCTTCTGCGGTCGCCTTCTCTTTTTAGCGCCGTCAACACTTACGTCATATATATTTCTTAACACCTTTCCTCATTCATTCGCTCAATTTGTATTCGCACATTGTATGGAAAGAAATGTAGCGGCTTTCCGCGACGGAAGAAACGCCGCGGAATATCCGCGTAGTATGGCGCCAGCCTAAAGCGTAATTTAACATTTAAATCACTAAGTATTGTCTCGGTAACTGATTCAATAACTTTGACCAACATGTCGAAGACGTACATTCGCGATCACTGCGGCGTATTAACAGCCGACACAGTGAACTTGCTTGGAAATGAAGAAAGCTTCAGAACGTGCAAAAGGTGATGACCGAGAACAGAGTAAGTTTTCTGAGATACCAGCGACCCCGCGCTTGTATTAGTCGAGTCTTTGTCTGACTTTTAATTTTTTTTGTTAATTCTAAATTGTTTAGCTAATTTTCCACATCTTTTCTGACACACGGCATCCTAGAGTTATCCATAGATAAAAATTTGCCAGTTTAAACCGGGAGAGCGTGAAAAAACTTCGTCGTCTTCTTCGTCCTATACATTATCCTGGCAACTTCTCATCAGGTCACACAAATCTCGGTGCAAGTGTGATTGTTGAAAGCGAGATTTATTTTATTAATTTTTTTAACAAACTGTCAACAGGTCATTATTGACCCTAATGGATGGAGTGACATTGAATTACAAAATAAGAATATATAAATATTTAAGCATTGCACATTCCCATAAAATGCGTCTATCTACAAACACATGTCCCCATTGTCACTATATTTCAGCTCTCAATTTTATCTCTCAATTTCTCAATTTTAAACCGCAACTTTAAAATGCTTTGGCGCTTCTTGAGAGATAACCTTTCCCCCGCCATTTTGTAGGAGGGCTCTGCCTGTCACGCGGTGAAGCTAGCATTCAGCGACTGGAGACATCTTTAAGATAACGTCATACTGCATATTATCGTTCAACTTCGGAAGTGTCTGTAGATAACTGCTGTGGTGTATGTCTATATTTTTTTTGGCCACCCCTGTATATTTTAAATATTCATATTATCACTGTTCGTGGTTGCCAAATTTGGAAAATAAATGAAAACACTGGAAATGAAGTATTGATTTATTAATCAGTAATTTATTAAATAGGCAAAGTTACTTAGCACGAATTAAACTTAACGCTATTCTTTAAATTATACTATTTCGGAATAAAATATCACTTGTGTATGAACACTTTATTATCGCTGGGAACATTTTATATATCGCTCGTAGAACATTCAGTTATCGCGTAATATTTATCGCATTTATTTATATCGCCCCACACTCAAGTATACGTACGATTATTTCGCTGGTATCCGTCGCTCGTTGAATCGCAACTGGGCACACCTGGCCGTCGCTTGCGACTCACTTCGCACCGAAAGAGCTGTCAAAACAAAACTTCCAGCGGTGGCCTAGATCCGCGCTATTTATATGTGATTATGTTGGTTTCTTTTACTAGTTTTTAGGATAAGGTTACCGTCGTTTCTAGGTTGTTCCATGCGTTTGTGGACATTTCACGAATTTTGTAGATGTAGAAGAGTGTGGTTGAGAAGAGTATTGAGGCTCCTATGTTATTGTCATAATTGACATATTACGAGGGGTTATGTATTTGATCTTTTTCGCCATTTCGTTACAATATTTATTATTTAAAGTAATGCTGGTGTGACTGAATGGAGTGATAATATTCAGAAAATAACCAGATTATAAATAAAAATAGTCCTTAAATGTAATCCTAAACATCTATTTGCCCCAAGTAACAACAAAGGAATGTTTTAAAACTAAAATAGAATAATTAATTTTATGAAGGCTTTACTTTAAAAAGGATGTTTTAATTATGTTCATGTAAACAGACTTAAATATGGGTGAGTACGTATTATTATAATTAAAACGAATTAATTTAATAATCCCGTTTAAAAAGAGGTTATTGGATTTTACTGTACATAAGCCGACGTCAAAAATTGTATTTTGTTTAAAATATTAATATTTAGACCGTATCGTAGCGATTATCATAAACTTAGGGAGAATCTTATTTATTCAATTTTGAATATAAAACATTATTTTTACTCCTGGTGAAATTTTGATAGTTACGGAGATACGTAACACCAAAATTTGATTTTTTTTCAATATTTTTGACTTTTTTTCCGTAAAATGTCGTTAATGTAATTAATTACCACAGTAACTTATATGGAATGTCAAAAATTCATAAATTCATTCAATTTGATATAAAACTTTAAAACAAAATACTTGTCCCACCCTGCCTAGTGTAGTAAGTATGTTAAAATAATTCGTAAGAGAATTGAACTATTGCGGGCCTTTTTGGGTCGCGTTGTCCTTTACACGACGTGGCACGGAGATGGCCCTTAGAGTAAAAAAAAAGTCAACCTGGCGACCTACGAGTAGGACCGATATGGGATCCTTCGCTCATAAAACGGTGCTCATAATGCGTGGGTACCATTCACTGTATTATTGACTTTACGGAGAATTATTATTAGTCTCACGGAGAATAGAATCCTGGATTGAAGTTGATGGAATTCAGCTGAAAAGTGAACGAAGAACTTCGTGCGCCCCGGGAAAAAGGGGGGTGGTGTTATGGGCAAGGTCGGGAGAACAGTGGCGGAGGAATTTAATTTCGCGTCTCAAAGTGATCCGGTGTATGCATTTGCGAATCAATTGTTGTGTACACATCACAATACACAACACACCAACGCAAACCTCGCAAAAAATAAAGATTGTTTTTCAGTACGAGAGAGATTTCGATCAATAGGGATGCAATAAAAACCAATCCAAAGTGTATCGTATACGAAAGTAAAAAAATATCACCGTTGCCTTAAGAATAACAATTTCCCGGAATTTCGAATCATATAATTGAAACTAAACATCCTTAAGACCTTTTTTTAAATTAAGATACATTATAGAATTTTACGTAGATTAAGCTTTTTATATGAGAAACGTGTATGGAAGTCTTTATAAGGTGGCTCAGGGCTTATGACCTGAATGACCTAGCTTAAGTGATCACTTAAAATAATGCACTGTTCACTAATTCCACCGTGAGAATATGCACACATCAAATTTTTGAGTTGTATATAAATTCTAAATCAGGTTCATTTTTTATATTCGAATGAACCACACTCGAGACATCTATAGCCGTTCCAATGATATAGATTTCTATAATTTATTTGTGAATAATTAAATAAAATTTAATTACAACAACATAAATAAATAATTTAAAGACTTAACTATAATTTATCTTAATTCAGTAATTGTGTACTCAGAACAAACATATAAAAATATTGTTAGTCATTACTGACAGTTAAGTATTGTTTTCTTTTAATGACTGATTGTGGCGCTCCGCAAATTTGTGCTCCCTGCGTAAAAAACTAACTCATAAAAACCAAGTTTTATTTATACTACCTTTCTCATTTACTAGTGGAAACTGGTTTGGCGCTTAACCTACGCGTTGGGCTTCGGTCGGGCGACGCTTCGAAAGGGAGTAATACAAAAATTCCTAAAATCCAAAATTATACTATAATTAGTTTTATTGTCCACATACCATATGCCTCGGTATATCCATACAACTTAGTAAGTTGTATGAAAAAAACCATTCAAAATTTCTAAAAATCCAAAATTATACCACAATTATTAATTTTTTTTAACAAAAATTTGATAGATCTCTTTGATCGTCGCCACGAGTTTGCTTGCAAAGTTTCAGCTCGATTGGAAAAGGTTTAAAAATCGATCCAAAGTTTTTTCATCAGATAAGTAGACAAGACGACAAGTAGACAAGCAGACACTACGAGTTAAAAGAAAGGGAGTAAAAAGGTGCTCCCTGTCTTCAAAAAGGTTAAGAAACATTGCTCTGGTCGCTTGAAAATCAAGAACGAAATGGTGCAAAAATTTTACGAAGCCGTACCGCTCGTTTCCAGCCTCTGATTGGTTGTCTCACTCACGACTTAATCTTGATTTTGACTATGAACCACGATCACCATGATATGGACATATAGCCTTCCGATATTATCATACACCATCTTTAATTTATTATTTTTCTTACTTATTACTTATTGCATTTATTTTGTTGATATTTTTTAATTTTTTGTAATTTTTTTATGAAATTATTAGTCATGTAATTTATTCTATTTGAACTATATTATATAATAGCCCAATTTCGGACGTGTATTATTATTAATAAATAAAAAACAAATAAGTATCACACGTTTCATTCGATGGCGTTTATTATTTAGTGAATGCTCGTGCGTTGAATAAGTCGCGTTAATAAATGTACAACCTTACTGACTGTCTCACCGAATTATCCACACAATATACGCATTTATCTGTTTGTATAATATTCGAGTTCTGTTTCTTCACGTATTAAGACCCCCAGCTGCCTGGGGTTAGGTTCGCAGTTCCGGAGACGGATTGCCATATGGCCACCCGCAGCTCCGCAGCTCGGGACCAATCTGCCTGTCACCCTAGTCGAGGGATGCTGCCGCATTTCATTAGCTACCCCATTGGAGATAAATTACGAACGGAGACATCTAAATGCACGGCGCTTACGTTGAAATAATTATAGTCAACTGTTTGTACAGCACAAAACGATGGTTGCAGTCGTGGCGCTCAATATTGACAGCAGTTCACTAATAGTGCAATACAGCAGCGCGTGAAATCAATATATGAATATCAATGTATCTATATATACATCGATATATATATATAGAGATTATATATATGAGAGAACAGATAAGTATATATAGAGATATAGATATATATATATATTGGAGAGTATAACACTAGAATAATCTATATGTATAGATTATATATATATATATTATATCACTATATATATATATATATATATATGAGTAATAATTTCTTTGGGGGTAACCCGCGTCAAAATCTGGTCCTCAGAAGGACCATTCGTCAACCGACGTTTCGCCTGAATCACAACAAGCATCTTCAGGTTGTCTTGTTAATAAATTTCCGTTACGAGGGGCAGTGTGAGCACGTACGTTCGCATCGGAAGCTTATTGCCAAGTGAGGTCTGGTAAGTCAAAGTCTAAATTTGGGTACTGTGGTCATTATTGGCCTTAATGATTTTAACACACCCAATATTTAATACGAAATTCCCAAAAATCATTAAGGCTAATAATGAGCACAGTACCCAAATTTAGACTTTGACTTACCAGACCTCACTTGGTAATAAGCTTCCGATACGAACGAACGTGCTCGCACTGCCCCTCGTGACGGAAATTTATTAACAAGACAACCTGAAGATGCTTGTTGTGATTCAGGCGAAACGTCGGTTAACGAATGGTCCTTCTGAGGACCAGATTTTGACGCGGGTTACCCCCAAAGAAATTAATACTAATCTTTTTCTAACATTTCTAACACCCGTGAAAACCTTCATTATAACATATACATATATATATATATATATATATATATATATAAAAACCCATGTTTCCCTACCCGCCAAGTTTTCTCCACAACCAGCCACTACCACCCACCGGTGGTTATGGTGGTGGATAGCCCTTGGTGTCACATAGAAAATATGCTAGATTGGTGGGGGTGGCTGTGCGTGGGTGGGAGTGGGTGACGAAAATGTGCTTTCTAGTACATTGTTTTATTATGGGAAGGCCGCAAATGCTTCAGATCGTTTCAAAATAGGCGCGCCGACTGTGTCGGTGAGTTTAGAAGGTTCCGGAAAATCCTGCTCCAGAAAGTTCTGGAAGGAGAAGGTTCAAGAAAATTCCCGAATGTTCTATAAGGTTCTAAACTGAGTGGCGGAATGTGTCGGTGTGTCTAAAAGATTCCTGTACAAATTTCTTGTAAGTTCTGGAAGGAGAATGTTCTAGAAGGTTCGCGAAAGTTCTATGACGATCCAAACAGTGTACTAAAAATCTACGCGTGCGAAGCCGTGCGGGCATAGCTAGTATATAATGTCGATTTGATAGTGCAGCGCAAGAGAGCGAAACACAGAGAATCGTTCATATTATTAATAGATTTGGCGCTAATGTTGAAGCGATTATTCATGATGTTTCTAAAATTGGGAAAAAAACATTGAAACTTGTATTATTACCAGTGGCGTGCAGCGCATACAAGCAAAAAAGCTATGCATTAGTAAAGATTCTGGAAAACAAATATTAATCAAATAATCCTCATCTTAAGAAAAAGTCGATTTAAAATTCTAGCCGTAATTCTTTCTACGGCTAGATGTTTCATTTTCGACGTTTCTGTACCCAACTTTATGTCAATTTATAATTTATCTCACTTATTTGCGCCCAACAAATTTGTTCCATAGATCAAGTCAAGTCGTCGAGAAAAAACTCATCTTGAACTGTGTATTTTGACTCATATTTGTGTATGCGAGTTTTTTGTAGAAGACAAGTAAATTTTTCATGAAATAGTATGTTTCTTCGAAAGGTCCGGTGAGAACTGTGCGCACGTCACATGCAGAAAAGACATTTTTTACAAATTCCACACGAAACTTTTTGTGTGAATTCTATTTCTCTTTCCTTTGGTGAATTCCTTCTGTCAAATCACAATATAATCTCCATATTATGTTGTATAAACAACTTTCAAAACCCCTGGGCCACCCTATAAAGACTTCCATATATGTTTCTCATATAAATAGCTTCGTTGCTGTGGGACTTCTATAATTTAACTTAGAAATAATTAATTCATCGGGTTACTGACAAAATGAATTACTGGTAGAAAAGTGGTTATAACGGGAATATTAAGAGAAAACGAGAAGAGTTGACAAAATTTATATTGTTAAGCGTATTAATAACCGACGCGGGTAATGATTTGCTTAACAATATTACTTTCACTAACTCTCTTCCTCTTCTCTTAATATTCCCTTTATAACCACCAGTAACTTAAACTAATTATTATTAATATTATTAAATATTTTTACATGAACCCAATCAAAGTAAAAATATTATATTTAAAAGTAGACAGTTAAATACTCCACCTGTTGACGAGAGATTCTGTTACTCTCGAAACTTGAGCAATGAAATATAAAATTATTGTTAAACTCACAACTCAATCTTAAACTTAGAAGTAACATGGTCAATGTTTTTCACCTGGGTTGGGACCTGAATGAAACTACGTAGTGGTCCAAAAGTAATCACTTTGATGGCAATAGCTAGTGCACTGTTTGCAATTTTCAAGACTTTCACAAAAACTCGCTATAAATTCTTTCAATTCAATTCAATTTTAAATTTATTTTTTGTATTTGTATTTGACATCAATTAACATATTTTGCATATTTAAAATGATTTATATCAAAGATGTAGGAGAATCCTGCTTCGGAAAACCCTCTCAGAGATGTGCAATAGTATTTATATATAGATAATATAGATATGCAATCTATGCCCAGAGGGATATTGTTCAGCATAGCGGTAGCTTCACCAGCATAACCATCGGCATAACCATCGGCAGGTTTGTCCTGTCTGAGGTAATGATCCGGAAAATATAAACCGATGCTCGTAATTTCAGGATTATCGATCATACATCGCAACAATCGACAAAAATGCGTAATTTTAGTCTGGCCTCTAAACTAATGTAGCGAAACGTACCCTAGAGAAACTCGTTTGTCAAGGATAATGCCCGTACTCTCATCATGTAGCGATATATTAGAAACATCTTTTGTAGTGTCTCTACCACAAGAGAGTACTTAAGCTCAAATCATAGAGCCACTCTCAAGTCTACTTTGGATATTTGAAGAAACTATGCTAGAGAAGAGAAGGACTACGTATGTATTTATCGTAGTACCTTCAAATATATGGAAGGTTTAAATTTGGAACACATATACAATTTTCAAAAATTTGATTAACTGTGAATGTTCTTAATTGGTGAACGTTGTATTGTGTAGAGTGATCACTTAAGCCAGCTCATACAGGTTGTAAGCTCTGGGCCATCGTACAAAAGTAATTGTGTTCTCAGAATATACATATAGAAATATTGTTAAAATAAAACACTTATTGAATAATCAACAAGTTTCGGGGGCGATAGTCCCTTCGACAGCATATGAAAGGATTGCGTTTTTTAAGATGTTTAAATAGTAATAACTATTTTGAATTTTCTAACCATATTTTGGAAATGAATTAATATTTTAATAAATATTATTTGAACAAGGGTTTAGAAATTTTACATACAAATAACACAAGGTAAGACTTAGTTAAAAATTTTAGAAAATAGAAAAAGTGTTAATAGCAAATTAATTATTTTAAACAATTGAATAATTTTTGCAAATAGTAACGTTTCATTTTTAAATTTATTATCAAATTGATTCCTAATTACTTATTCACCTCCCATATATTCATTTTTTGTTTTTTGCTAATATCTATATTTTAAATTGTAGTATATAGTTGTAATCATATGAAATGACCATTGGCCTCGAAATATCTATGTAGATTATTCAATAAATAGTGGTTTTATACGAAGTGTTTTCGTTTTATTACTATATTATCTCTATTTTACTTTAATTATTTTTTATATTTAATTTCTCGAATACTTTCAGTAATACTAATATTAAAATTAGTATAATATTCTCGATAATTATACAATATATTATATATTATGTTATATTATATTATATTATATTATATTATATTATATATTATATTATATTATATAATATTCTCGAAACTCGTGCAGTAAAATATAAAATACTAATATACCTTCGTGGCTTCGCATGCGTAGATTTTTAGTAACTTCTAGTCATATTTTATTAACTTGTGTATTAACCTTAACACATACGTAGATATGTGTCATTTTCTCTGACTTTTTATATAGAACTTTTTGAGTTCTACAACTTCTCTACAGAAAGTATTTAAATATTTCTTATCGTTAAGGCAGCGTTCGTAAAACCGCATCGCTCGACCATTTCTTCGTCGACTTTAGTTATAAAATAGGTCACCACGAAAAGCCTTTTTATTTTAATGGAATACCTACTACGTCTACCGTGAAAGTACATTCGAAATATTGGTGAAAGAATTTTTGAAATCGGATGAGCGTTTCGGAAATTACCTCCTACATCCAAAATTACAAAGTTTACCGCTTTGTATATTAGAATAGATAAGTAAAATCAAGTAGAGATAGCATAGTTGTATGTTTTCCTTTCATTTTAACTATTACTTGATTGAAACTATTCAGTTTCAATTCAGAGTACAGACAAACAGACATTCGTCGGTCGTTCTCCATAGGCATGTTCGGAATATTCGTATTTGTATTCGCTTAGTCGAATGTTCACCGGATTTTGTATATTCGTATTTGTCGAATCAGTCCCGAATACAGTGGGACCACGAACTAAACTGGTTCGTGGTCCGAAACACGATTCCAATTAGTATCCTATGGAAAATGAATTTATCGGACAATCCTCAACAGCAGCGGCGTGCAATCAATACTTTGAAATAATAAAAATAGTAATACTTGAGTAGAATTTGTACCAAATACATCGAATAATGTGTATCTCGAAATATCACTATCACAGATACAATTATTTTATTTGGAATTAAATATATCAAAATACTTTCACGACACGAGAGTCTAAAACAATGGTATCTGCGCATCATCGAAGTCTTTCGAAGGGTCCACATCAATCTAGAATCAACTGGAATATTCTCGAAGAAACCATAAATCACTAGAAATGTGGAAAAGCAGGTCAAACATTCACAAAATTTATTATGTATAAAAGAGACGACAAACGCACATGCGGGAGAGTTATAGTTGACAAGCGATAAGGAAACGGCGATCCGACGTGCGACCATAGAAATCAGCGAACCCGTGCAAATTGACCAGAGGCGAAAAACAACCGATATACATATTGCACGAGTCGGTAATTACAAGCGTTATAAGTGGAACGACTTAGCGATACACAAAAAGTGCAGCGACGATTAAAGAGAATTAGTCCTATAGTGCCGATTGCTACAAAGCCAGTTTGCTATTTGATAAGTTGCAATAGTCCAATAGTGCAGATAGTGCAGATTGCTACAAAGGCAGTTCGCTAGTTGATAGGCTGCAATTTGACTGTCCAATAGTGCCGACTGCTACACAGGCAGTTTGCTAGTCGGTAAGCTACAATTTGACTGTCCAATAGTGCCGACTGCTACACAGGCAGTTTGCTAGTCGGTAAGCTACAATTTGACTGTCCAATAGTGCCGACTGCTACACAGGCAGTTTGCTAGTCGGTAAGCTACAATATGACTGTCCAATAGTGCCGACCGCTACACAGGCAGTTTGCTAGTCGGTAAGCTACAATTTGACTGTCCAATAGTGCCGACTGCTACACAGGCAGTTTGCTAGTCGGTAAGCTACAATTTGACTGTCCAATAGTGCCGACTGCTACACAGGCAGTTTGCTAGTCGGTAAGCTACAATTTGACTGTCCAATAGTGCCGACTGCTACACAGGCAGTTCGCTAGTCGGTAAGCTACAATTTGACTGTCCAATAGTGCCGACTGCTACACAGGCAGTTTGCTAGTCGGTAAGCTACAATTTGACTGTCCAATAGTGCCGACTGCTACACAGGCAGTTTGCTAGTCGGTAAGCTACAATTTGACTGTCCAATAGTGCCGACCGCTACACAGGCAGTTTGCTAGTCGGTAAGCTACAATTTGACTGTCCAATAGTGCCGACCGCTACACAGGCAGTTTGCTAGTCGGTAAGCTACAATTTGACTGTCCAATAGTGCCGACTGCTACACAGGCAGTTTGCTGGTCGATAAGCTGCAATTTGATTGTACCAGTTGTGCCACTAACACTAGTAAAACTCAGTACAAAGAAATGTTATGGAAAAAATATTATATTATTGCTCTTATTGTAAATTACTAGAAAGCTCACAGTTAATATACTCACAGTTAATTACTAGAAAGGAAAAAAATCTTAATTCCGAGAATTCTAAAAAACAGCGTTTGGCTATAAATACCGGAATTACGACGCGGCGCATGAGTCATGTTTTGACATTTCTATAGCTGTCTTCTCTGGTGACACAAGCTTGCTTCAAAGCTTTGAAGCTTGTCCTTTCGCCAATTGTTCGTAAAACGAAAGAGAAGAATGATGAGAAGATGCGGTATTATTGGGTGCATCCATGTATAGTGATAGATTATTGCAAGGAAAATTTTATATGCTCCATTCTAAACTATTGAACTTTCCGAAAAAGATTTTCGCTTTTCAGAACATTTTGAGTTTGTTCAAGTTTTTCAAGAACACAAGGACATGATTAATCAAGATGTATGATGTCTCGTAGAGACGAAGCTATTTGTTTTTGCAAAGTAGGTATGGAAGTCTTTTTGGGTGTTCTCAGGGCTTACGACCTATCGTAAGGCTGGCTTAAATGAACACTTTACACAATGTTACATGCACCAATTACACTTATGATAGACTACCACATCTATTTAATTCTTGGAATTTGGTATATATCTTAAATTTGTACACCTTGTTACACATGTGAATTGTAATTTTATTATTGCCCTCTGTGGTTTTATTTGAAAAATTGTTCTTCCCGTAAACTAATACAGATATGGCAATTGATATAAGATATCTATATTTTGTATATTTTTTGCTTTTCCTAGATTGAGTATAATCATCTAAACATAATAATTGTGTTGTTTGTCCGTCTGTCTGTCTCTCCCCGTAACTTCGTGTAACGCCCTTAATTTCGTTCTAATTCTCGGCTAAAAAAACAAATTAAGGTGGGTGGGGTAAGGAGGTGGGGCTTGAACCCTGGGCCAGCAAACCCCAACCGGCCGCTTAACGCACGTTGCTACCGCTGAGCCTGCAGGACTGGTAAAAATACAGCACATACAGGACTTGAACCATTTCATGTTTCGCCCAGCACAATCGCCGTGGTTTGAAATAGTACCATGAACTGCCGGAAGGGGAAATAAGAAAAATGTTGATAAAAGTCGTTGAATCTGCTAGTAGTCCCCGGGGGCTATGGACTATGGCTATGGCTATGGACTAAATGGACAAAAATAAATAAATTGTATAGGTGGTTCACATCTTCCTGATTGGCGAGCTCCTCGAAAGAGAGTCCAGGAAATCGCGCAGGAAAACATTTGAACCCGTCTCATGTTTTGGTCGTTACTCTCCGCTGAGTGGTGGGGGTGGGGAGGGTGGGCGGAGGCGGCGCATGAATGAAGCGGGCGGTGACGTCAGGAAACTGCCGGCGGACGGTCGATAGATTACGTCTTCCACATTCGCCGCGCCTGGCGGGGTCGCCCGTACGCTTTGACAGATCGTCGATACTCTGTTGTTTTTTTGGCGCCACATGAAAAATGTTTTTGTATGATTTGGCGTTATTGATACTTTGAGGTACCGGCTGGTCTGCGGTCTCGAGGACCGCGTCTGTTGCTTTGGCGACACGAGTCCTGTAGGGTACTAGTGTAACGCGACTGAGTTGATCCGTGCGGCGATCGAAGAAGTATAATTTTTCGAGTCAAACTGCCGTGTATATTCAAACTATCGTGCAGTTATTGCGGGGTTAATCTTAAGTCTACTGTCGCTGAAGCGTAAGCGAAAATAATAAATATAAAATATCGTCACGGAATGGCAAGCAAGAGGAATTGCGCACAGTCCGAATTCTTCTTACTGTCACTTTGGAAGAATACTATGGAAGGCTCTAGAATAGTCTACAATCTTCGAGAAACGTTTTTCAACGACTAAAACAGCCTAGAACCGACGGAAACCTTATTCCAAATACTAGAAAGGAATATTTATAAATTTTCGTGATTAACTTTGTGGAAATTCATTGTAATTAACTATGAATAAAACACAACATTGTTTGCTTGACACTTGAATTAATTTCTATAGAAATTAATCGAAATAATGATAATGCACTCAACTAAAAACACCACCTATAATATCCCCCTTCTATCCATACTAGCCCCGCCCAGCAGCCCTTTCAATTTTCGCCTATCCCTCTTCCTCCCCCGCTCCCGATCACCCCACCACGCGTAGTAGATAAAATGTCTTCTAGTCTTAAGAATTAGTATATTACTGAAGATGATGCAGTAAGCATCGAAAACCTTTTTAATTTTTTAATTAAAGTGTCACTTGTGTCAGTGTGAAGTAAACAACGTTGTGTTTTATTCACAGTTAATTACTAAAAAGGAAAATAATCTTCCCAAGAGTTCGAACAAATAGCGTTTGGCTATAAATACCGGAGCTAAGACGCGGCTAAGAGTATTGTTTTGACATTTTTATCGTTGTCTTCTCTGGTGTCACCAGTTCGCTTTTGCTCGTTTCGAAGCTTTGAAGCTTGTCCTTTGCCAATTCACTCGTCGAAAAAATTGTCGAGATCGCGAAACGATTGGAAGCTTTCTATACTTTCTAGAATTGGTATAATATTATGTGACGAATTAAGAATTGTATTTTGACAAATGAAAAAAAAAAGAAACGGCGGATAGGTATATCGGCGTAATATTTGATTTTGGTGAAGATTAAATTTTGCGGAGAACATAAACTATGTTACCTCTATATGATTTTAACTATAATTTTATATTTAACCACTCAGGTTTCGAGAGTAACAGAATCTTTTAACGTATGAGTTACTTGTCGATGAGAGATTAGTATAACTTTAAAACTTAAGTAGTAAAATATAAAATTATATTTAAGCTCACGTAGAGTTAAGATGTTTTTCACCAAATTCAACTATCATTATAAATAATCTCTACAACGTCAATACTAAATGCATCGTTATTAATAATTACTTTTATTAAAATAAGTCCCGCACAAAATATACGACCTTAGAATTGAGGGGGTAAAGAATTTGGAAATTCCGGATACACGTGATGCTGCAGGTACCATGAGGAAGATGAAAGCAAGATGGCTGCTGTGGGTTGTGGGGTGGTTATGTAGCGAGGGTAGATGCGGTAACACGCACAAAGTATTCTTAAACCCTTACCAGCAAACAGGATCAAGGCTGAGGAAAACCGAGATGGAAAAGGACTCATAAGGGCAGATCAGATCTCCAGAAGTCCAGCAAGTCAAGGAATGGGTTAGGATCAGTAGAGTACGCGGTCATAGAGTTTTGGATCCATGAAGACAAAATAAAAGTATCATATTCTCTTGCGTTTTTGATCATATTTTTGTATGGAATGATATTATATTAAAATTTATTCATCATGTTCCATATATTTGAAAAAGGATATTTTCTGAAAACGACACAAACTTATTTTTTAATAAATCATTAAAATATTAAATCTACAAGTTTCAAAACCGAAATAATTCTAAATTCCTGTTTGCAGCCATTTCATTAAGGTTCTGCGTATTTTGTCTTAAATACCTCTTAATTAAATAACTGAAATCGGGAATATCGACCAAGATTTTGATTTATTTTAGTTTTTATTTAAGAAATAATCTATTTTGATTATTGAAGTTTTAAAGTTGTCAGCTATGTATAAAGAGTTGAAAAAAAAACAAAACAAAAAATATAAATATTTTTCAAAAACAGTGTTTGTAAAAACATAAATTTTAATTAATACTCTCACTACTTTTCGAAAAGTGTAGAAAAGCTCAAATGCACGCAACGATCCATGGAGAGATCCATGCTTGGAGTAAGCCTAAGAGATAGAATTAGAAACGACGAAATTAGGTGCAGAACTAGAGTAATGGATATCATGGATCGTGTAGCGAAGGTCAGGGCATGTTGCAAGACAGGATACTACAAGATGGCCTCCCAGAGTTCTGAAATGGAGACCTTGGGAAAATAGAAATCGACGATTATTAAATTATTGTGCCGCGCGGTTGGGAGGGGTATTTTTTTGGCAAACGGTAAGGTTTTTGTGTATGTGATTTTTTTGGTTTTTGCACTCATCACTCGTGAATCTTCCACTTGTTCGGGAAATTATGATTCACGCCGTTTGTATCACTCTTATCACCATCGAACACTTTTCGCACGTCGATTAGTACTCCCGTCCTGGTCAAACTATCCCAACTGGATCACCGCTCACTCACCTATGACTTCTGTGGTCTTCGCCGACTGTCATTTATGCCGGTACTCAATTTATAACTGCTCGATTTCTAGATCTTTCTGGCATTTTAGAGTTCTTTCCAATTGTTTCCTAACTATTCTAGACGAGCAGCCATGCAATTATTTGATTATGTGCTTTTGTCTTGATTCAGGACCTCACACGGACGACAGCGTATTGATAATTAAAATAAAAGTTTTTTTAAAAGTTGTAGAAATATATTACCGGTAAATATATTTAAAGACTCTTCGTACCTGTGATAGATACAATTGATTCAACTACAGCATTTTAAAACTTATATCGTATATTTTACATAACAAGTAATAAACATTAAAAATAAAGACGTATCATTACCAGCGACGAAATGTATACTATGTTATGAAAAGGACGATAGATATCTAGGATAGTTCCTTCTACCGATTTACGAGTATATACCACTTTCAATAAACGGATAATTCTGTCGGTGGAATTGTTGAACGTTGCATTGTGTAAAGCGATCAATTAAGCCAGCTCTTACAGGTCATAAGCTATGTGGTCATCCAATAAAGACTTCCATACACTTTTCCGATATAAATAGTTGTCAAACTTAAAACATCAAAATTGACGGCATTATAATATTAAACATAATAGTCTAGATACAGAAATAGCAATATTGATTAGCTCAAAACACGGCCGATTATTATATTATGTCGGATTGTTAAGAAGTAAGGAAATTCATAATTCTTTAGTTGTGTAAAAAATGAAAAGAAAATGTTGTTACGTATTAATTAACTCCCAAGAGGCTTTAATAGATCAATAGCGCACACAAACACAACCAACTAGAAAGTTAAAAACCTTCCGAACCGGAACCTTCAAGGAAACCTCTCCCTGGAGGCTTCTGTGCAGTGGAGGCATGCTTTATGCAGTGGAGCCGGAAATGAAAAAGTTGAATAGAATTCTAGATTCCAATGTAACTTACCTATGCGTCCGAGACGTTGACACAGATTATGAAAACATATGGTGCACCAGATTTGTTGAAAAGGAAAATTTTTAGGCGTATCTTCAAGCTGGTTTTAAAATAATCATTCTTACAATTGTACAATACTGTATTATATAATACGAGATTAAGGGGGGGTAAGGTATTTAAATTTTTTTTTTTGCATTTTATTTTTAATTTTTTAAATGAATGTATAACATCGCAAGAATATTGTGTCAAAATTTCAAGTCAATCCCAGCAAAATTGACGAAATTGTGAACATTTGAGCGATATCAGACTGATTTTCTATACCTGCTCGGGCAGCTAAGAGACGCGCTCACCTGAGGACTACCGGACGTGCTATTGTATTAGAAGAGTTTTGCTTAGACAAGGACAAAAAGATGCTGATGACTAAAGCTCTTTGCTGTGTGAACATGGCATCGACAATTATGTGTAAGTATAAAATAAGTGTTGAGTTTTATTTTGAATTTTACAGTGTGCAAAGCCTTAAAACGTTTTCCCCACATCTCACGTTTTCAAAGTCGGTGTCCATCATAACTTCAAAACTACTGCACCGATCCTTTTGAAATTTTGAACACTATTTCTGTACATAATTAATAGTAACTGTCGAGTTTTTTTCAAATTTGTTATTAATTTTTATTTTTTAGTAACAAATAAGTCGATATTTTTCGCAAAAAATCGCGTTTTTCTCTTTAAAGTGTTCCAAAAAATTGAAAAATTGAAATTACAAAAAACCCTCCCAGCGTTACCTGGGAAAACCTATTATCTAACGAATGAATTTTGATTTTTTGATTTCAGATGATCTAGCACCAAGTTATGATGGACACCGCAATTCTCCTTTTTTCCGAGACACGTCCGAATAATTGCTGCCATTGCCGTATTTTTTAATATTTCGTCTTGAAAATTTTACACAATATTCTTCAAATGTCATACTTTAATGTAACATTAGTTTTAATAAAGATATTTTAACTGTGTCGTCACAAAAAATTCACAAAAACATGCCTTTTTTTGTACGAATTAACCTTACCCCCCCTTAATCCAGAGAATAGCGACCATCTGTCTCTAAAATTTGTATGATATTTAATTATAATTAATTAAAATATAATTAATAAAAAAAGTATGTTTATTATTGTTATTATTGTTAAATGGTGAAAACAAAGTACATTTTTATTAATTATATTAATAATATCACTGCAGATTCATTTTGCTCATTTTGAAGATGATATTTTATTATTTAAATTTAAATTTCGCACGGTAAAATTTCTAATAAAAAAATTATGATATAATTTAGTTCGTGTTTTAGAAAAATATGTGTATTCAAAATATACAGAAATTAATGAATACATTTTAAATGAAATAAATTATATATGTCTCACAGAACCGAAGCTATTTATATGGGAAAATATATATGGAAGCCTTTATTGGGCGTATACATGGCGTACGAAAAAAAAATATAAGTTCCATTTACAGTCAGTTTCATTTAAAGATGCCAAAACTAATACGTAAACAAATAATTTGTGTGATATGTAGGTCTGTAAATGTGTTAGTAGAAATCACATCGCTGATTGGTTAAAACATGTCGTGACGGATAACCGATAAATATTTTAGTACGTATTCAACTGTCGAGGCGGATGCACGCGCGCTTGCTTAAAGAAAAATACGGTGACCATTGGTGACCGTTGAGTGGGGTAATATCGTGTATGCAAAATAGATCGCCAATATTGGGAATGGGAAATTGCATTTGACGATTTCACCGATGAAAGCAATTTAATTTTTAATGTGTCTGATGACGAAAGTGATGGCATGCCTGATTGTGATGCGTACTTATAATTTTTTAAATTCTATTAAATATTTCTTTTATTTTTTGCCATTTTTCCTAATATTTTCAATACATTTTTTTTTAAAAAATATAGTATTTTGCGGCGGCGACATCTGTTTGCTGTTTCATGGGAATGTCAAATTTCAACCATAATGACAAAAGCGTAGTTGGGTCAGATAATGTTAATGAAGTAGGTACATAAATAACATACATACAACTTTTCAAATTTTCAATTAAGCCAGTCTTTAAATAAGTCGTCAACCCTGTAAACACTCCATATATACCTTCTCATTTAAATAGCTTCGTCTCTGTGAGACATCTGTAATCCCAAATTAATAATTTCTTGTATGAATGTGCGTTTGTCTGTCTATCCCCGTAACTTCGTATAACGTCCGTAACTTTTTTGTAGTAAATTTTTTTTTCGAATGTTTTTTTTGTTTTCGAAAAAAATTTTTTTTCGAATATTTTTTTTTTGCGAAAAAAAGTGTTCTCAGGAATTAAGTATTATAAATTAGTAAATCCTTGATGCAAATAGTTAAATTATTAAATACGTTTTTTCGTTAGTTATTCAATACTTATTTTTGTTAATGTCTATTCGTAAAATTTTAATAATTTTTCAAAATTTTCTTGTGTAACTTTGTGAAAAAAATGATAAAATTGTTTATGTTAACTCCTTATTTTTGACGATTAGAACGTTTTAGATGCTAATGCATCATCATTCAGTAATGTTACTAATACTAAACTTAAGGCTAAAGGACGGCGTGAGGAGTGCGGTGGAGATAAGAGTAGGGTGGGCGTGTAGGCGTGTGAGGTGTTTGAATATTAATTATATTTTTGAAACTATTTAAAATGTTTATTTATTAAATCTAGGCTATGACTGTCGAAACGATGACTGTAGTAAAGTAAGTTTTCATATTTTAATAAATATTAAAATCAATTGTTTTAATTTTTAGTATCCTGATCAAGGGAACAAAGCCCCCAATTTATGTTGATAATTCAATCAATAGTAATTTTATTTAAAGTGTTTTCTTTTTAACCATATAAATAATGTTACCACAAAGTTATTTAACTGCTGTTGAAGATTCAATATAATTTTGACTGTTAGATTTTTTCTGTACGTCTTTCCCATTTAATTTATTTTAGATAGATAATTATTTACTATAAAATTTAAAAAATACGTTTTGAGGCCCGGCTGTTTAATATATTCTACCTAGGGGTTGATAACACAATGTTACAGTTTTTTTAAATATAATTTAAAGTTAAAATATTATATACTATAAAATTTAAAAAATACGTTTTGAGGACCGACTGTTTAATATATTCTACCTAGGGGTTGATACCGCAATGTTACAGTTTTTATTTATTTATTGTTCTATTTATCCCGACGAATCACAAGTGGCGATGTGTCGCGATGTGACACATCTTCCGGTGGCGACACATCCCTCCGGGTCAAGAGCCCCTCCGTCACGTGATCGGGGGTGGGGGTGGGTGTGGGTGCTTGATATGAGGCTCACGTGTCTCGTGTTGGGGTAGTCTTGATTCACACGACCCGCTTTTGTGCTTCACCACGCAGTTTAATAGGGGTGATGAGTCCACGAGAGAGGGAGAGCTTACAATACAAATATTATACACAAAGAAGTGGAATGAAAAATTTAACGAATCAGGATCGGTAGAGATGAATAAATTGTCAAGAGACTGATTACATATGTTGTCAAGGATTTTACAGCTTTTTGGGTATTTTATAATAAATTGGAAATTACTAGAAGGATCACTACTAGATTCGTGAAAAATAGAAAATGTAAATAAGTAAAATCCTCGATTAAGTATAATTTATTACTCCCTTTATTTTAACTCGTGGCGGCTGGTTGTGTGTCTGTCTAACGAAAAACTTTGGATCGATTTTAAATCCTTTTCCCGTGATCCAATCGAGCTGAAACTTTGCAAACAGACTCGTGGCGACAATTAAAATGATCTATCAAATTTTCGTTAGAAAAAATAATAATTATAGTATAATTTTAGATTATTAAAATTTTTAATGGTTTTTTTCATACAACTCAGTAAGTTGTTTGAAAATACTCCGACCCGTATGGTAGACACGAAACCTGATTAAATAAGAAGGGGAGTATTGTGAATGGTACCCACCGCTTACCCAGGACCGTTTTATGAGCAAAAGCTCCCATATCGGTCCTTCTCATTCGTCTCCAGGTTGACATTTTTTTAGCTACAATGCAAGACCGTGCTGCCCCGCACGGGTCGTATAAACCGGTGCGAGGCGGCACGGCCGCAAAAACAAAACCATTCACAGACCGACACCATTGTGTGTATTGTATTGTATTGAATTGTATAAAGGGGAGTATTGTAAAAACTTGGTTTTAACAGGTTGGGTTACTTTTATTTATTTATTTATTTATCTTCATCTTGATACATGCCGGTACGGATAGGAGCTACTCATCTCACTAGGAACAACTTGTGCCGAAATGAGCAACTTACAATATAGTGAGAACAAAATATTATAAATATAAAACAAAATACTTTGTAACTATAAAATTAGCCAGTTAATTGAGGATATAAGTATAATGTGGTTTCCCAAATATTTTAGTTTCTATAAATAATAGCTGTTTTGCGTTGCTCTAAAAAGATTTATTAACAAAATAACATAATATTTCACATTAAAATTTAAAAATAATAAAAATACACACCACACCTGAATAGAGAAACAACATTTAAAGCTATTATTTTATATTAATCAATTTACATTCACAGACAATTTATCAATTATTAAATATTATTCACCAGTAAATTATCATTAAAACATAATTTTTCACAATAGTTCGATTGTCAGTTGTTTTTTTGTTAAGAATGTTCACACAAATTCAAGTGTTTTATTTTACCGATTAAAATTAAATGAAGATCAGTAAGTACCTACTGATCTTTATTTACATAAATATAAAATGTGGATAGTAAAAACAATAGATATATTTGAATACAAAAGTAATAGTGAATATATTTTTTCTTTTCCATATATTCTTTCTGTTTCTACAGTTTCGTGATAATATATGGTATCCAATCATGCTCCTATCTTTCGCAAACTATTCATATTATTCCTGTTGCTACATTCATTTTCTTTTATTTAAGTTATTTCGTTTTAAAATCCGCATAAAAATTTAAAACATCAGTTACTGAGTTCAAAGCGACGTTTTCCTTTCCTTTCACACACAGATGAATTGCACTTTATCCACGTTACAATTTTGCCAGAAGGGATTTCACGAACTTCAATTGTACGCGTTATTAAATATTTGACATCTGCAACAGCAAACGATGTACATGAAGTACATTTCTGTACTGTCTGTAGTGTATTTGTCAGCGGCCAACAGAATTATTTTTCCAGAACTACAATAGACGACGCAGCATTCGTTTCACTTTGTTTGACAGCGGCGTCACTTCAACCCTATACTTTTATATTAAATAGTGGTTTCCACACCCCCTCGGTCGTTGTTCCAGGGTTCAGAAGACGCTCCCCAGTGCCCGAGCCTGGACGAAAGTTAATAAAGCTCGAGCTTATATAAAAGCAGAAAAAACGATGAGAAATTGCCAGCGAGTTGTAAAAATCCGAAACCTTTATCCCTTTTATTAGGCATTAAGAAAAAGAGGATAGACCTTATAATATAAGAAGAGGGGAGGATGTTTAAACGCCTTTTACGAGCACCTGGTATAAGAAACATAACGTTTTTATTAGGGGCTGCGGATACATTTTATACGAGAATAATACACTGTAATTGAGTCGTTTTGTTTCAAAATCCCCTATCTGTAGACATGATGAATTTAAAGTTATTTATTATTTCATGCTTTTATTGAGCTCTCTTTGTCTGCTGTTTGTCTGGATTTTGAAAATGATTTTTCAGCAATTTCCCAACTAGCTGGAGCTGTGAATTAAATTTGTGAAATTTTTCGTATCCAATTTTGCTGGAGTTTATTAATATCTCCCCGTCAGTAGCAGTATGATGTAATCGATTTGTTATTTGACAGAATTTAAAAATGCATAATCCCTTCAAAATGTCACCACGAACACGAACGGCATCGTTATTTTTTGAGTGCAATCTGCCTCTGGATTGTATTTTTGGTGAATTACCTTTGTGTATCCATTGCCTTTTCATAACAAAATCTATTGTTCAATTCTAAAGAGTCTTTTACAAAAAATAACGTAAAAATACAGCGTATTTTTTTGTTATGCATTTTGAAAACAACGTTATCATTATTGACATTAACATTAACATTTTAGTTATTGACACAGTTTAATATTTCAGTCTGATTGTTATTATATATAAACTGTCAACTTTTTGTGTTTGATTTTTTTAAACATTTTTTTATAATTAGTCATAACAACAATAATTCATAATGAATTAACGGTTTCTGTTAATCAAATTAGCATTATTGATAAAATTCTACTTAATTAGCAAAATTTTTCACAAAATGCCAATTATCTTTCACGAGAAATCAAATTATGGTGAAATCGTAGTATGCTTGTGTTAGCGCGTAAACTGAGACATCCGGTAGTGTCTTTTTAGCGGCGACTTAAGGCTGTGAAAACACCGCCATCTAGCGTAGCGTCTTGAGAGCGTTAGTGCCGAACATACATTAGTGACGGAAATTGTTACAAAGAAAATTATCTATTTTGATACGCGAATGTGCAATAAAAAACTACCATAAGCCAAATTTACTGAATTTGCTTTGGAACGCCGAGGACTGACGTGTCACGTGATTAGACTTGACCTTGGAATTTACGGTCTTCTGTACTTGTGCGGTAGTTGTAAATATCTCTTTTACCCTCAAAATGTTGTGATTTTTTTCTTCAAACAAAGATCAACGGAATTGTCTTTTTGTCGAGAAACGATCTGATGACACGTTGCAAGAATGCACAAGAACAGGTTGACCCAAACGTCTTCTGGTTTGTGTTTTCTGGGGAATTATGCCATGTTCTTACGGCTTTTCTGGCCGATGTTCCGGATCCCATTGCAGGGTCCGCCATCAGGGCTGAGGTATTGATGTTGTGATTAAGTATTGGCAAGTAATACGGTGTCGAAAGCAGGGTGTTTATGTGGTACGTGGCAATACCGTGTCGGAGTCATGTGTTGTCACGAGGTGTCTTGTGTTGTGTGTATTTTTCATCTGTTGTACGATCACTATCTTTGCGGATTCTGCAACGAGGTTGATTTTGAAGCGTCGGATACCATGATGTTTTTAATTTGAGACCAAACGTGTTCTTAAATGGTGATAGCGATAAGGTCTTAGGGAAGGGACTATTACGATAGAAACATTGAATGGGAAAAAAGCTTATACGTGAGAAGAATAGGAGATTTAAATTCAATGCTTAGTGAACTGATAATCGACGTTTGATGCACAAAAAGCGTGAAGTTACGGATGAGATAGAAAATAAGGGCTTGGTGTGAACAACATGGAAGCTTAATCTTTGTCTCCATGAAGACGCTCCATAAAACACCCCAGGTTTCCCAACATTAAATCGACTGAAAAATAGCCTAAGTCCTCTATCGATCATAAAAAAATTATCACAGCCACGGTCCAATATCTTCATTCAAATCGCAAAAAGGTTGATTGTTGTCGAAATTGTCGAGAGAAATATTACGACATAGGATCAGACATTTCTCCTGCCTTTGAGTCGAGAGCAATTTTCCAAAAAGGTCCATAAATTTGACTCAAGTGTACTTACCGTGGCTCAGTTTACTTTGCGAGGTGTCCCCAATCCGCATTCAGGCCATCTTTGAATGTCGGTGCCGATTTTTGGAGGGAAATTGACAATAGACCACGGCTTACGACGAAAAGTTAGAATTTCAGTAACCAAATATACCTCCTGGGATCCAGAAGACTCAATGTGGAGCCTTTCCTGCAAATGCCTTGATATTGTTTTCATAATGCAGAAAAATTTACATACAAGATGGATTCTATATGCGAACGTTTAAAAATACTGTGGTGAGCCAGACCTGCCTGGACTCTAGTCCGTCAAGCGTGCCAAATGGACCAGTCGTACTCGGGGGATCGTCTGTGTATAGTTTTCTGGGATATTCTGCCGTGTATATGTGACCTCTCTGGCCAACGTTTCGGATCCCATTGCAGGGTCCATCATCAGGGCTAGTGTAACATTAGCCCTGATGATGGACCCTGCAATGGGATCCGAAACGTTGGCCAGAGAGGTCACATATACACGGCAGAATATCCCAGAAAACTATACACAGAAGATTCTGAACGGCCGTGAAAACTTAAGGACATTTTGCACTCGGGGGAAACTGCCCAATGAGAAGCCCGCGGCGCCGGCAAAGTACCAACCGGGCAACCCGCCGGTACCGCACCATTCTCTCACCGACCGGCGCCCGCGATACCACGCTCAAACTCGCTCTCCGTAAATTGTTGTATATCGCATTCTCCAACATGTAAAGTTTGGTGTCTTCAATAAACCAACGAGTAATTGTGAGTACTTCTTTCTATTCAACCTTTATCATATCCCGCTTAGCCTTGTCATGCACCTTCACGCACATTTCATACACACGCCTTCAGCGTTCACTCGACATGCATCAGACTGATTGTGCATTTTGGCAGAGGTGCATAATCACACTGATTCCTTCGCGAATACACGCATAAACGTTCTAAAACACATATTTGCTAAAATACTAACGTCCGCGTCCAATATTTAAGGATTTTATACATTCAAATTAATTATTTTGACGCAACTTTCGCTCATAAAATTATCATTATTTACGGCAGGTATTGGTTTTACATTAACAAATTATTTTGAAAATTTCAACATGGCGGAGTTATTCGCTGTCTCGCAAAAGTCTTTGCAGACAGTGGAAACGATCGTGTCGCCCAGGTTTGAAAAGGTGAAAATTGAATTATTTTCTTGTTAAATGATGCAATGTCTATGATACAGATTATCAAAAAAAAATTGTTCACAATTCTTAAGGTTCCTAAAAAATCGATGTTACAAAGTCATAATGAGCAAACGGTGTATTTTATCAAAAAAATCATGACAAATGGAAGATAATATTATTCGTAAGAGATGTGCAAAATTAGAGCAAAATCAGTTTAATGATTTTTGAGATATTTTCTTCACGTGTCTGAAAAATGAAGTTTACTACGAAAAAACGCACAAAAATAGTGAAATCAAACAAAATAATTTCGTTGTCTGTCCGTCCTTTCGTCTATCTGTCTGTCTGTCCGTCCGTTACTTCGTGCAACGTCCGAAATTCCGTTCGAATTCACGGATAAAAAAACTCCGGAGACGGGGCTTGAATCCGGGCCAGCAAACCCGAACGGCCGCTCTATGCATGTTGCTACGGCTGCCTCTCCGTAGACAGCCCCCATAATATACTATAAATACCTATATACTAGGGCTTGGCAAAGACGCCAACCACTGTTGCGTCATTTTTGACGGGTCACAGCTAGTTAAGTTATTAATTCACTTACCACGATAGTTTCAAATTGATATAATTTTTGTATTTTTTGAATGAAGGATGACTGAAATTATTTTTAGAATTTCAAGCTATAAGATAAAGCACGCACAAATAATTTTTGAAAACGTCGAGTTATTGTAACCTTTTAAAAATACATAATTCTAAATTCTAATGTGGTGGCACCGGAAGTTTGTTCATGTTTCTTCATGCCGCCAGATGGCGGCGCGCGAAATCCACGTTTTCAGTAATGTTTACAGTAGTCGTGTGCCTTATTCTTTAACGAGCGTGTGTGCTCTTCAGTTGAGCTACATGTGCGAGTCTGGTCTGCACGTTTATTATTTTATTATTTATTTATTTATTTTAGGGAAAATTAACAACATATTAAAATATTAATAAATATAAAATAATGGATATTAAAATTATGCCAATTTTTTCACTGAATATAGTAATTTAATAGAACATAGTTTCTTAGAATATGGTAATTTATTAGAACAATTTCAACAGCGAGTGGAGATTAGTACTATAATTAACAGTGGTGATTACTACTAGATAATATTGCCTAATACCTTTAAAAATGATGTACATTTAAATGTTTGGTTGGGCCCTAAAGATATGCCCTAATGATATGAAGTAAGCAAAATTTGGGTAAAATCTGTCAAACGGTGTATATTTGTATTGAAAATACCCTGGTTATATATTTATGAAAAAAATATGTATAAAAAACGATGCGTGTGTTACTGGAAAATTCGGACAGACAGACAATAAATTATTATTATATAATAATAATATTGTTATTTCTTACTCTAGCGATCCACATCTCAAATGTTACAAGTACAGGGAACACATAGTATCATTCTCATTCGCAAAAGTTTATGTCACAACTGCGTAATATCCTTTTCATCCGATTGAATGCAAATCTGGCTTACATTATGCAACATTCAATTTCCATAGAAGGGTCCAAGATTTCCCAGGTAAGTTATTTTATCTATTCTTTCAAGTCTAATTTTATCAATGTAAAATAGTGAAATTAAAATTTCCAAAAACTTTCATTAATTTATTAATTCAGTGATTTCACTTAGGCAAGAATATTAACCTAACTAATAAACATTTAATTTAATAATTACTTTTTAATGAAACAATCTCGTGTAATCTCTCAATATAGTTTCGAGTAGGATAACTATATTTTCAGTATCTGATTACCCCTCCACACTAGTGATGGGTCCGCTCTGTACTCACTACTACAATGTAGTACTACATTACATTGAAGTGCACACTTCACACGTTTTGAGGTGTAGTGCACACTACAAAGTACACACACTTCAAAGTTATCGAAAGTACGAGCACATACTTCAAATAGTTCATTTTGTGTGTGAAATTTTTGGGAAGTTGATGTAGATAAATGAAGAAATCTTTGGAAATCGAAACAACCCCCCCCATGGTTTGAAAAATTTTGGGATTGAATGAAGAAATCTGGTTGGCGACCTTTAATACTACAATTACTTCATTACTTCACTTCATTAGTACTACAATTTCGTAGTACTACAATTACTTCACTTCGTGTTTTTTACTACAGTTGTAGTGTACACATTGTAGTCTTCAAACTGGTGAACGTGTGTGTTGTAGTCTTCATTTGGAAATGTAGTTTTTCCCTTCGCTACTCCACACACCCAATACTACACACCACACCACACACCTCACCAATACAATTTCCCGAATCCACTCTAATTTTTAATTAACAAACAACTAACCCGCCCATTTAATTTAAATATTCAAAATTTTTTCAAAATTCAAAAACCTAAATTTTCTGGTTCGCATCGTATGCAACGTCAGATGAAGGAGCAAGGGGTTAACATAAGCCTTGAGATCCAAGCAAGATAGTGTAAGAAACGCCTGAATATGAACTTCCTTAAAGTCGACACCCTGACATCAATTTCTGGATCAAAAAACTCCTCATTTTCATCAAGAAAATCAGTACACAGACACTAAAATTGCTCGTTTTATATTATAGAATATTTTAATATAAAATCAGGCCTTTATTGAAACGGATAAAAACTGCAGAATACATTAAACGTTATACTAGGACCATCTATCGAATATTGAATTCAACTTGTTGATAATCTAAAAGTTAAAAAAATTTGAAATAAAAATAATATTTTTTCATTTTAGCAGTGAAACGTTTCAACATTTCTCTCGTTGTATCTCTTTTTACATTTGAAAAAGGAATCCTTGAATATTTCACAACCCTTAAAAATAACCGGTTATCTTGATTCACATATATTACTTAACATCAGTTAGCGTTCAAATCTTTTCGAAAAGCGTAGAAATCAAACATAAATCAACACAAAGCCCTTTACAGTATAAATGTATCGTTTTAACGGCCGTAATATATATTAAAATGCTTTTTCAAACGTGTATTTCAAAAATGATCGTCCTTTTATTTTAGCACGTAAATGAATAAAACGTCAAGAATAACGTAAACGTTTTAAAAATATTTTGTAACATCATACCGTGTATAAAATAAGAAAAAGCGTGAATATTTTGTGTTCAATTTAAAATTAGCTTTTTTTTGTGAATTAAATGCGTCTTTTTTTGGTTTTTGTTAATACCTTTTTAAATGAAACATATTTTTTAACTTGCACACACAATTTTCAAAAGGTGATGAAAATTTATAATGGAAATTATTACGATACTAGCTGCGACCCATCAAAAATGATGGAACATTGGTTCGCGTCCTTATTAAGCCCTAGTATATATTTATAGTATCTTTTTGGCGGTCGAAGGAGAGGCGGTCGTAGCAACATACGTTGAGCGGCCGGTTTGGATTTGCTGGCCCGGGGTTCAAGCCTCATCACCAGCCGTTTTATTTCGTTTTTTTAGCCGTGAATTCGAACGAAATTACGGACGTTACCGGGTGGACGGACAGACGGACAGACAACGAAATTATTATGTTTGATCTGCGGGCTCTCCTGTCATCCCTGTGACAAACGCTTGTTCCGAATGAGATGTACGGACTGTTACAAGTGATGCGTTTTGTCTTCAGTACTCTTCTTCTTCTTCTGGTGCTTGTCTAGTTATCGGACGTCAGCTATCACGTTGGTGATCATAATCATCTTTCTTCTTTATTTTCTTCAGCCTTCACCTCTCCTCTGCTGGATATAGGCCTCTTCCAATTCCTCCAATCCTTCTGCAGGCATTTATTCCCCCCCACAGCGGCTATATTGTCGGCTCATCTCTTTTGAGGTCTTCTTTCTCCCAAGGTCTCTAATTCAGAACACTGGAAGTTCATCTTGAAGCATCCTGCCTTGCAACATGCCAAGATCATAATTCTGGTAGCTAAAAATAGTTGGAGAGTGATTTTCCAGACCTACTGCCTTAAGTTTTCAGCCAGGATGTGCTTCGTCTTCCAGGACCTCTTCTGCTTGCAATTTAACCTTGAATCATGAGCTACAGGATCTAATACTTCTCTGGATGTCTCATGATATGAAAAAATATTTTTACTTCAAGGTTTTAATTGTTTTAAGGAGTCTTCTGTAAAAGTTGGACTATATAAAAGAAACGTACCTTCATACATCAAATTGACTTGAATTATTCGTTCAAAATTGCAATACGGAATAGATGGCAGTTTGGAGCCCGCACCAAAAGAAATACATCGACAGGATTGAGCAGATTCAAAAGAAATTCTTGCGCTACTTATACATGCGCAGAACAGGAGAAAATCCTACATTCATGAACCATGCAGTACTGCTGAGGAAATGCAACTATCGCAGCCTCGAGTCGTGCAGACAGGAGGGCCTAGTCATGTTGGAGGTTATAATTTTAAGAAATATAATTGATGCTCCGAACTTGCTAGAGAATTACGCCCTGCTTATAACAAATAATTATTTGCGAAATCGAGGTCACGTGCTATTTCATGTCCCAAAATGCAGAACGGATGTAATGAATAAGCACACCATAAAGCGTCGTGTGCAACTCTTAAATGAGCTGAGCGATCCTGTCGATGTATTTAATGATAGCATTGACAGCATCAAGCAGAGGATCTTCCACATGTCTGGAACACTTTATTATGCCGTTTGTATCGCTCACTCGAAATATTCCGCGCGCAGGTAGGTACTTTGGTACTTTGTTTCGCTGATTGATTTTACACGTATTTGCACGGAACGCCCGTTGTCTGTTTCGCTCGTTGATCTGTGGTTTAGCCTCTGTGAAAAAAAAAATCGCTCGAGTTTATATATATATATTGGTTGGTCTTGTGGTTAGGACACTCGCCTCGTGATCCAATGGTCGCGGGTTCGAATCTCAGCCCAGACTAGGAAGTTAGTCCTATTTTCATAGCACAAGCGTTTAGCTTAGTTTGAAAATAGTAAGAATATTGATGTGACACGTATTCCGTGTTCGCATCTCTATTTTTTTAAAAAAAAAAAAAAAATATATATATATTAATAAAAAGAAACCCGTGTTTCCTTACCCGCCAAGTTTTCTCCAAAACCAGCCACAACCACCCACCGTGGTTATGGTGGTGGATAGCCCTTGGTGTCACATAGAAAATATGTGAGTTTGGTGGGGGTGGCTGTGCGTGAGTGGGAGTGGCTGATGAAAATGTGCTTTCTAGCACATTGTTTTATTATGGGAAGGCCGCAAATGCTTCAGATTGTTTCAAAATAGGCGCGCCGACTGTGTCGGTGAGTCTAGAAGGTTCCGGAAAAACCTGCTCTAGAAACTTCTGGAAGGAGAAGGTTCTAGAAAATTCCCGAAAGTTCTATAAGGTTCTAAACTGAGTGGCGGAATGTGTCGGTGTGTCTAGAAGGTTCCTTACATTCGATAAATTTCTTGAAAGTTCTGGAAGGAGAATGTTCTAGAAGGTTCGCGAAACTTCTATAAAATCCAAACAGTGTACTAAAAATCTACGCGTGCGAAGTCGCGTGGTCATAGGTAGTTATAAATAATGTTCCAAACAAAATGAAGAGTCTCGCAAATCAATAAATACAATTTAAAAATGAGTTCTAGAATAACAAGTTTTACAACGATTACACGGGTTCCAAGGTCAACAGCGTGTACCTACAAGTAGTATTATATAGGAAATGTCATCTCTCGAACGTTCTGGTACATTTCCGTGTGTTCCTGTTCCTTCCAGGAGTTTCTAATTTATTTTAGCATCTCGCGACACAATGAAAGAAATATAATAAGAATGAAATATATTTGTCGAATAAACACTGAGGTACGATTATTTTGGATCGCGGGCTCATTGAAATCACAATATTTTTGTGTATATTCCAATATTTTCAACAACACAATTAATAACCAAGATATACGAGTACCTATTATGAATTTCATATTAATATGGAAGAGTAGATATTATAGCTGTCATTGGGCGTTTACAGTCATGTGGCTAGCCTAAATGATATCTTTAATGTAACGTTGATTCTACCCATGATCGATCACGCTACTATAAAATTTGTAATGTTATATATTAGGTCCTTACATATGAAATTGGCGTTTTGCCGTACTGGCAAATTTGATCTCAAATATCTTCTCTTTGGTTAGGAATTCCAAATCCAAATTTATATAGCTATTTACTCATGTATTTGTGTTTTGAAAATTATAATTCATTTGTTTTTTCCTCAATTGTTTTTTTCTTTGCGTCACTCAGTTTACAAAATGAAAAACTTGAAATATCGCGTTATTTACGAGTACGAGTTCCACCGTGGCACCAGTGCTGCAGAAACGGCTCGAAGGATTAATGATGTGTATGGCGACGGTGCCGCAAAAGAAAACACAGTGCGTTTTTGGTTCCAACGTTTTCGTTCTGGAAATTTCGACCTGCAGAACAAGCCCCGTGGACGGCCGGAGACCAAAGTTGATAATGAAGAATTGAAGGCTATTGTGGAAGCGGATCCATCGCAAACCACATCCGAGTTAGCTGCAGGCTGCGGTGTTAGTGATAAAACTGTTTTAATCCACTTGAAGCAAATTGGTAAGGTAAAAAGCTTGAAAGGTGGGTACCTCACGAATTGAGTGAAGCAAATCAACAAACGCGCGTTGACTGCTGCGTTGCATTACTCAACCGGCACAATAATGAAGGGATTTTAAATCGAATCATTACCTGTGATGAAAAGTGGATCCTGTACGATAATCGGAAGCGCTCATCGCAATGGCTGAACCCTGCCGAACCAGCCAAACCATGCCCCAAGCGAAAATTGACTCCAAAAAAGTTACTTGTGAGCGTTTGGTGGACTAGTGCTGGTGTCGTTCACTACAGCTTTCTTAAATCTGGCCAGACGATTACGGCAGATGTCTATTGTCAGCAACTGCAAACCATGATGGAAAAGCTAGCTGCTAAACAACCGAGGCTGGTTAATCGCTCTAGGCCACTGCTGCTTCATGATAACGCTAGACCACACACTGCACAACAGACGGCTACCAAATTAGAGGAGCTTCAATTGGAATGTCTAAGACATCCACCGTACTCTCCGGACCTTGCCCCAACAGATTACCATTTTTTTCGAAATTTGGATAACTTCTTGCAAAGGAAAAAATTCAACTCCGATGGGGCAGTCCAAACCGCCTTCAAAGATTTTATTGATTCCCGTCCGAATGGTTTTTTTAGTAAAGGGATCGATGAACTACCTATGAGATGGCAAAAGTGCATAGATAGCAATGGTACATACTTTGATTAAATAAACATATTATAATAAAAAAAAATCGGCTTTATCTTCCTCCCATACTAAACGCCAATTTCATATGTAAGGACCTAATTAATATACGGTATTTATGTACCTCCCTTCTCTTTATTCAATACAAACTTAAACACCCATATCGAATCTACCATAGTAATAGCTTCGTCTCTGTGAGACAGGTACATATAATATGAAGACCCCATGGCAAGAAGTTTTTTTTTTCTTTCTATTTATTTTCTTTACATTTTATAATATTTAGTCCCACAAAACGACTAAAAAGTCGTTTGTCTATAGGTTCATTTTTACAATTGTAAGTTACACTATTACAAAACATTATTAACTAACATTTTTGTCAAAAATGAATTAATAAGCCGTCTAAACTAAATATTTTACGCTCTTTCCATTGGAAATAAGTTCAGAACTTAAAAATAATTAGAACATGTTCAAATCATAGAGATGAACATGTTAACTATACTTTTTCATAAAAATCATATCAGTTACTAATGGGAAGAACATGTTATCTTCAATAATATCATGTTCATGCCATCATTCTGAATTTAAAACGCCTTTTAATTTGATTGGAATATTTAAGGTTAATATAAATTTTACTCAGGCAGTACCGACATAGGTAGGTATATTTGTTTTTATTTGAAGTCTATTATAATATGCACTTACATATTATTTTTCAATAATTTTAAATGGTACATACCATGTTTTGTATTATTAATTAACATGTCAATTATTTTGTAATTTTGGCTAATGGATGATAAAAATGGATAGCCTTTGAAGGGTTGTTTGATGTTCGTGGTTTACCAATTTTAAAAAGAATTCTATTAAAAATGAGTTACAGAGGCGAAAAAATGATTGTTAACTACATTTTTTCAGGAAAAATGAGTATATTTTTATTTTTTTGTACATAAATGCTTTTTTTTTATCTTGTAAATACTTTTTTGATATTTAAGTGACATAAATAAATAAAACATATTTTTCAAAGGTGAAATGCAAATGTCTAATTATCTCACATTGACTTGAATGTTAGTTAACAACTTCTTGCCATGGGGTCTTCATATGTCATTCTTGTAATGCCAATATCAAATTCAAAGTAATATGGCGCCACAGGATAACGCGTCCCTCTCCATTCAGACGTCTGTACAGTGCCGTCTAAAATCTCAAGAACCTTCCTGAGCTGAAGGTAAACAGCTGCTGCTGAGAGAGCACACCCCAACACAGGTGGAATTGAATGTCAAACGTCATATTTGAGAGGCGCACAGGGCCGGCAGTATATATCGAACCGCCCGTTTATTGAATTACATTTATTTTTAACTAAGTAACTAACTAACCATCACGCCAGGGGTAGGCAGAGGGGATTGAACGTCACACTCTTCTATCCTGGTACACCACTTTTGCTTCGGCCACATTCATACATCTTTTCATACAAGTTCTACGGTTGTTTCGGTTTATAACAAGGCCATCCTTATATACTTGTAGTACCTGATTGTGCCAGGTCTTTCGCGGACGCTCTTTATTCATGTTGCCTTCAACACTCGCCTCATATATTTTCGTAACCATTCTTTCCTCGTTCATACGTTCCACATGACCAAATCATATTAGTACTCCTTTCTTTATTCTATCTCTACCTGTTTTTAAAGCTTCTGATACATTTAATTCGGGTATCGTCAATTGACACAATTGAAAATTTCTGACAAATGATGCATTTGTTGTTCAAATTTCAGCAAGGTTTAAATCCTTTTTTTTGATTTGATTTGATTTTTTTAATTGCACAACAGAGTACTCCATTTACTATGCATGTTATAACTTGGAGCGAGTACCTAACTGCGCGAATATTTCGAATATCGAATGGAATATTTCGAGTGAGCGATAAAAACGGCGTAAAGTGTTTCAGACAAGCGAGAGATTCTCGAGTGGCGATAAGTGCGATTTACAGAATATATCTTTAATGGTTATCATGGTGAAATTAGTTTATCGCAGTACCCCGAATTGAAGAAGTTTCGATTTCCTTTTCCGGTAGTAACCACATATTTTTTGGATAGATTAATTAATAACGTTAATTATTTATTAATCAAATTTGTTATAATTATAAATGAAATTCAATGCAATAAAATAAAGAATAAACCTCCCATTTAAAACTTGTAAGTAACAACGATAAATAATATACCTGTTTTAACTAACAATGATGCATATACACCTGCATATACACCAATAAAAATGCATACTCGTACATAACATAACTGTTTTAAGTAGAAATAACACCAAAGAATACACAAAATAAACACGTCTGAAATAGAACATAATTTTGCGAAACAGAAATACAAAACTTTTTAAACAAAAAAGAACTTATCCGTCAGACTGCTCTCCGCCTTTGAGCTTGATAGTCGTCGGCAAACAAACCGCGGCACAATATCTCGGAAAACACAAGCATCAGTACGCGTATTTTGTTTGCACAGCATCTAATATTCACCATTATAAGCCATTAAAGTGAAGAAGTGACGGCTGAGCTCCATCTGGGGGCGCAGACTGAAGGCATATTTGCTCACATGACACGCTCTCATTAATTAATTCGTGGCTGTCGGCACAGGGCACGGATTTGAGCCGGTGAGGGAGGATCGGTTCCGGGGCCTGTAGGCAGACGCACCCTGTAGACAGGAGCACCTTCTTTACAGGGTGCCAGAGATCGGAATTGAAAGATGCTTTAAATTAATCGAAAAGTAATTGAAAAATTAAAAAAATACAAAAAATAACCCATAAAAATCAAGTTTTTTTAATTCTCCCTTTCTCATTGAAACAGGTTTCGTGTCTACTCCAAGCGTTGGGCTCGAAAATTAAACAATATATAAATCGTTAAATTTTCGAAAAATACAAAATTATACTATAATTATTAATTTTTTTCAAACGAAAATTTGTAAGATCATTTTTATCGTCGCCACGAGTTTGCCTGCAAAATTTCAGCTCGATTGGATCACGGGAAATGGGTTAAAAATCGATCCAAAGTTTTTTCGGCACACAAGCAGACAAGCAGACTTAAAAGAAAGGGAGTAAAAACTAACCCATAAAAACCAATTTTTTATTATACTCCCTTTCTCATTGAATCAGGTTTCGTGCTTATACACGCGTCGGGCTAATTACACATTTTTATTGATTCCAATTTGAAAAAACCATTAAAATTTCGAAAAATCCAAAATTATACTACATTTACATATTAATTTTTTAAAAACAAAAAATTGTTAGATCATTTTTATCGTCGCCACAAGTCTGTTTACAAAGTTTCAGCTCAATTGGATCATGGGAAAAGGGTTAAAAGTTTTTTCGTCAGACAAGCAAGCAAACAAGCAGACGCCACGAGTTAATATAAAGGGAGTAAAAATACGCGGATTTTTTAATTTCGCGAGCTGTATGAATCGATGTTTTTTTAATTAATATGCTTCTCCACTTTTCCGTTTCGTATCTTAACATTGGTAGCCATTTTGAATGCTTACTTTTTTGTCAGCTGTCAAAAAAATTACGCGTGTTTTGGTGTGCTTTGCGATTTTTTACTTGCGCAAAAACGAACAAGATTATGGCCAAAAACAATACCGTTCAGCCTGCATATTTGTCGTATATGGTTCCTTGCGACTTCTGTAATTTAATTGTAATGTCTGTGATTTTTACAAAAAACTATAGCACTTGGAGCTTGGACATTTTCAGCATATATAGATATTGTAGTGAGCTGTCTAAACCCGTATAAACAATGATATAATAAACTGTAGATACGTTACAAGAGTGAAGCCTTGAAATCTCAAAAGTAAGGTAATTGCCTTATTTGCATTTGTTACCGAACGGACCTTCTTTGTGATCAGGCGCGACGCTACGCCGAAAAAAAAGTCCCGGGGAAAAAGGAACAGAGTATCGTAAGAATGAGTATGTTATTTTAATCACCGTGACTTCAAATTACCTGATTTTTCTGTCTACACGCAGAGCGTTTGTGAAATAAGTGTGCGGTGATTTGTTGTCTCTTTCAATGCAATATTTGCTACATATGAAAGCCGGCTAGTATGGGAATAACGTGTCTATATTATAATACGCCAATGCGTGTATAACTCATTTTCATCATTTTGCGGATTGGACGCTTTCTGCATAACTACGTCTAATGTAGTCTCGTCTTCCAAAAACCGGTCGAGAATCCCTTTTTCCTGCGTTCGAGTTGCGTAGGCGGCAACGATAGCAAACTAAAATATTTGGGTTGGATTAAAAAAAATTCCATTTGCCACTCAATTCCTACCCTCGAATAGGGGTTCGGGAACATTTACATACGATATATATACATACATATATATATATACATACATACGGTCACATAATACGAAGAGGCCTCGTGTCGGCAAACAGACGGGGCAATTGTGCGATGTTCTCCCCGCAGGGGGGAAGGAAGGGCGGGGGTGACGTGTTAGGGGTGACGGCGAAGAGGTAAGGAAATGTATAGAACCTCCTTTGGAAATAAACTCTACAAGTGTTGGATTAGCACTGTATTAAAATTGAATTTCGGGATGTGGCGTGGCTGTAGGGTGGACGTGAAAACGTGAATGGCATATCCGCGGCGACTGATGGAGCTTTAGTACTAGCGGAGCGTTTTTCTCACTTTTTTACTGCTTTGTGCTTATATAAAATGTTGTCAAGGAATAATGTCTGTGGGATGCGATTGAACCACTAAAAACAATTTAAACTCTGCTTTATTAGACAAAATCACTGGATACGAATTTAGTCGGAGCACTTACTTACTTATACGTGGCGTTATACTGTTCTGTCCTGACATAAAACTCTCGCCTCATTCACATTCATACATCTTCGCATGCAAGCTCGACGGTTCTTGAGAATTCTAACGGGACCATCTTCTAGTATCTGATTAATCTGGTGGTGCCACGTCTTCTGCGGTCGTCCTCCTTTTCTGCACCGTCAAGACTTGCATTATATATATTTCTTATCAATCTTTCCTCATTCATTTGCTCAACTTGCCATATGAGCGACCGTTTCTTAATTCTATTAATTAGGTTAAGATCAGCTTTACATTCGTTCCTAATATCTTCATTATTTATTCATCATTAATGGATTTGCCACACATATGTTTAAGGGATCTGTGAATGTGAATGGTACCCACCGCTTACCCAGGACCGTTTTATGAGCAAAAGCTCCCATATCGGTCCTTCTCATTCGTCTCCAGGTTGACATTTTTTTAGCTACAATGCAAGACCGTGCTGCCCCGCACGGGTCGTATAAACCGGTGCGAGGCGGCACGGCCGCAAAAACAAAACCATTCACAGACCGACACCATTAGATACGTCTTTATTGCATAAAAAAATACATAAATAAATTCAAGAACAAAGAAAAGGTAAAATAACAAAATAAGAAAAATAATAATACAAAATAATACGAAATAATACAAAATAATACAAAAATAATACAAGAACAAAGAAAAGGTAATAACAAAAGAAGAAAATAAAACATAGTAGACGAATTTCGCGGTGGCGGCAGTGGATGGGTAAGGTCAAACAGACACCCCCTTAACAGGGAAAGAGACGATATAAAAAAAAAATACATTTGGATATCCGGGTAGGGAAGCACAGGACCGGCAGGTCTTCGTCCAATGCAGGAGCCCACACATTAACACAACACCGGGGTTTAAGGGATCTAATCATCCAAGATTGGACCGGGATAAGAAGCGTGGAAGAGCTGTTCCGCACTGGCCTGGACAGGGAAAGTATCTCCCGAGTGGTCGCCGACGTCGGGGGGACCCGACAGGGCACATGAAGAAGAAGAAGAAGAAATATGTTTTGTTTCGATTTTTATTCAAAATATATGGTTACGTAAAAGCCATGCTTTAAGTTGACTCAATTTGTGACGCTTACGTAAACCAGGGCACAGCAGCTTTAATGTAGAAAAATCTTATCATCTGTCCCCAAAACATTGACGCCATTAACTTCCACCTGTGTCGTATACTTTCGGAGATACAAGGTGTAAATAATTGATGACTTACTTGCAGTGCACGACCATGGGGCCGCTGTCGGTGGTGCTCATGAGGCGGTGGCCGACCACGGCGCGGACCCGCCTGCGGAACTCCAGGATGGCGTTGGAGAAGGGGCACGTGTGGGAGTGCCACTGGGTGTAGTGGAACTGCAGCAGGAAGCGCTCCTCCACCACTTTCTGTTCAACAAAAATAGACCCAACTTAATAAGGGATGGTTTATTATTATTATTATTATTATTATTATTGATAATGGGCAGGCAGCTTAAGCTGATGGGCCCATATCACTGTCTCTCATTTGAATATCCAGCCTATTCTTAAACTGGTTGACACTGGCTGCAGACACAACGCCCTCAGGCAAACTGTTCCACATATTGACCACTCTACTGCTTAATGCATGCTTTCTTGGGTTACACGAGAACCGAGACTTGTTCAACTTCAGGTGATGTCCTCGAAGGCCCACATTAGTGTTAAATGCAAACATATCTGTCATATTAGGAATATTGTAGTAGCCCGATGAATCTTAAATAAAGAACGTAAATTAATCAATTTTTATCATAAAAGTGTATTGCGTAATTACATCATATTCATAATATTTATACTTTGTACTCTACTGTCAATCTAGGACCATATATTAGTTCAATAATGACCTGTAGGTGGTCTGTTTTTTAAAAAATAAAATAAAAAGACGTGGTTACTGATCATGGTGTTGGCTTTATTAGAAAGATAATTTTATTAGATCGCGAAATGATCAGGCAGTTTTTCGTCCTTTCTCAAGCACAATTTTTTATTTTTTTATTATAAAATTTATATTGTAAATATACAAACTTAACAGTGACTGTATTCAATATAATATAATTAATACACATTTATATTACACGCTTACCCACTTTTAAATGAGAATTTATTCTCGTGTTTGAAAGTGGGGGCATTGTCATATATGTATATATCTATTGTTAATGTAATCGTTAGTGTACGACATTAGATTAAATAAGAAAGATATAGGCAAAAAACATTAGATTAAGTTATAAAAATTAAGACATTAAATTAAGTAAGTAATATATAAACAAAACAAGAAGACAAAAATGTATGACATTAGATAAAGTTAATAAGATATACACTAGAAAACGTTAAATTAAGTTATAAAAATTAAAAATTAAGAAGGTATTGTAATAACAATGTGGCGTATATGCGTGTGATTTTTAAAGTACATTTTTATTTCCTTAGACTATTACAGAATTATATTGTGACAAATGCCAATTAAGCAATTTTCCAAGAAATTTTGAGGGTACAGTAAAGTATATTCCCTCTTTTTGTCCAGGATAACAATCCAACATTCCAACATCCAATAACAATATAACATCCACTAGGAATAATATCCTGTGAAAAGGGGGGTGTATGATATCTTTAACTCTAAGTACTATGATTATAATCATGATACAAGTAACATCTGAATCGAAATTTATACTTTAAGAAGTACCTACCTACCTTTATAACAATTTACAGCTAAATATCAATAATAGGGAGGCGGCGAAAAATGCCATTAAAGTATTTGTGTAGAATTTTAAACCAGAACTTTACAGTACCTACATGAAAATGAAAATAAAAATGCTTATAAATGATAATGTGAAATAAAATTTCTCGTACCACGAATAAAAAACAAATTAAACCTAACCCATAAAAACCAAGCTTTTACAATACTCCCTTTCTCATTTTCGGGTTTCGTGTCTACCAGATGCGTCGGAGTATTTTCATACAACTTACTTTGTTGTGTGAAAAAACCATTAAAAATTTGAAAAATCCAAAATTATACTATAATAATTATTTTTTTTAACGAAAATTTGATGGATCTTCTTGATCGTTGCCACGAGTTTGCTTGCAAAGTTTCAGCTCGATTGGATCACGGGAAAAAGGTAACAAATCGATCCAAAGTTTTTCCGTCAGACAAGCAAGCAATCAGACGCCACGAATTAAAAAAAGGGAGTAAAAACCGCATACAAATCCGTTCAATGATTCTCGAGATTAGCGCGGTCATACAGACAGACAGACAGAGAGACGCTCGCCGGGAACATTATTTTATGCTATTGTTTAAAATTTATTTAATTACATTTTACATAAATGTGTTAATTACATGTCATACATTTGAATAACAAAATGAGTATATTAACGCTTACCCCCTTCTAAAAGAGAATTTAATTCTCGCGATTAAAAGTAGAGGGCATTGTCAAACGCATATATCATTAACTAACTAACTAACCATCACGCCGTTTCATCGCAGGGGTAGGGAGAGAGGATTGAACGCCACACTCTTCTATCCTGGAACACCACTTTTGCTTCGGCCACATTCATACATCTTCTCATACAAGTTCTACGGTTGTTGTGGCTTTTAACAGGGGCATCCTCTGATCGTGCCAGGTCTTTCGCGGATGCCCTCTATTCCTGTTGCCTTCAAAACTCGCCTCATATATTTTCATAACCATCCTTTCCTCGTTCATACGTTCCACATGACCAAACCATCTCAGCACTCCTTTCTTTATTCTATCTACCACACTACAGCCAGCATTGCATTCATGTCTAATTTGTTCATTCCTCACTCTATCGACCAAAGATTTTCCACACAAGCGTCTTATATTATTAATGTAATCATTAGTAGCATTATCTTATAAATAAGACACAAATTACTTTGTTTTCACCTTCAGGATTATTGTGTATTCCACAATAATCCTGAAGAAGAGAACATTGTTCTCGAAACATGTAGATTTTTTAATCTAATAATGTGGTGGAAACAAAGTAATTTGTGTCTTATTTTAATAATAATGTCACCACAAAGTTCAAGCCTTCATACAGAAGAAGAAAAAATATTCTTCGCACAGTTAAAATGTAACAAACATAAGATTAAGTTATAAAAATTAAAAAGGTATTGTAATAACATTTAAAAATATGTATGGATTGTATTTGAATAAGATTTTTTTTTCATTGTGTTGTGATTGATTTTTTTTAGTAGATTTTTCAATTTACTTTTGAAATTCTTATAATTTTTTAACGTCTTTTTTTCATTGAGAAGATTATTAAATACGATACTCCTTGATGGGTGAAATGATGTATTGATGTGTATTGATTGAAATGTGTATTGATTTCATGGTTAAAATCGGCATTTTTTTTCGTAACGACCTATAAAATTACACTTATGATGTGTCATGACTGCCAAAACGTAAAAAAAAAATTTGAAAATGAACTCATTGGGGTTGGAATAGGCGTAATGCTGTCTTGCGACCCGTCACAGACCGGGTGACGCGCTGAACGCGCGAGAATATCAAACCTTCAAAACGACTGGCGCCTCGTTTCGCACCCTGTCAGAGGATTTTTTTTTAAAATTAATGATACCCACCCATTTCACCCTCGGCAAAGTAGCTACCTTCTCGCAAACGCTTACGACATTTCTACGAGAACTTTTCACGGAAAGAATTGACAGACCTTCACGTAGTTGTCGGCGCTTAAATATATATTTTTGTATTTTATTCAACATGTCATGAAAATGCGAGGAGCATGTTTTTTGAAAATTTTCTCAGATTTTCAACAAGGCCGTTCAGAATCTTGTGTGTAGTTTTCTGGGATATTTTGCCGTGTTTATGTGACCTCTCTGGTCGACTTTTCGGATCCCGTTGTATTGGACAAACGTCGGCCAGAGAGTTCACACGTACACGGTAGAATATCCCAGAAAACTACACACAGAAGGGCATGTATTTTATTACCACTCTTATATTAGCTTCTTGTCTTAATTTAACTTACTTAACTTAACTTGTCACCCGCTTCCCAATGTCCAATCAAGTTGAAATTTTACACTTATACGTGTTCTCGATGACAATATGTGAATCAATGATCAGATTAACTAATTAATCATTATTATAATTAATTAATCAAAGTTTTATATGGTAAATTAGTTAACGAGCTCACCAAAAAATGGCACTAGTTTCCTACCTGAAGTGATTTTATACGCTGGATAATATAAAGATTAAAAAAGAGAAAATTATATTACACGAAAAAAATATTGTTTTTAAAAAACACGATTATATTTCAATTTACTAGAGAGGTAAAAATACATTTTCGGCTAAATAGTTTTTGCCACACCCTCAAAATAAAAGCGTGAATGTTTTTCCTCCATCAACAACAGATTTATGTAATCTATATCAATATCGTAAGCGCTCACCTTTTATATGGAGGGTGAGACAAAATTTTTTGGTCGAAAATCTATTTTTTACTTTTTGATACATTTAAATATAAGCGTGGTTTAAAAAATCTTCAAGCGCATTGAGAGTGAAATTATAGGATGCAACGTAATGTGTGTACATCATGCAACGGAACATTTTCACAGAATCACAACTAACCAATCAAGACGTAAGATTGCGGTTTTCCGAGTGATATTTAATCAATAGCAATGTATGTAACGAAATCAGTTGTTTGAAAATAATGTGATGAAAATTGCATATGCTTAAGGCGCTGTTATTTTCTATTTGCCTTCATAGTAAAATTATGATCAAATTCATCACTTGTTATTATAATTGAATAATGTACTGAGTCGTACAAAATGCAATTCGGTACGTTGATACTGTATTTAATGTATTTATTGTAGCGCCAGTAGTAGTAGTACTGTATTTAATGTATTTATTGTAGCGCCAGAAGGATGGGTAGGGGTAAAGTAGGAGAAGTGGAACAAAGTAATATATTAGTAAAGTTGCGCTAGCAACTAATATTATTTATAAAATTGCAGAAATAATATATGTCTACTAATTTCTACATCAAAAGTATCCAATATATTATTTTTAAGTCAATTTTTCCGCTATGATAAAAAAATATAGGAAATTTTGACATCAGACAAACCTTTTGACATTTTTCACGCGTACACGAATACGTACGCCCGCCTTTTTTGAGCGCGTTTGAGAGTAGGTGGATTTATATTATTTTATTTTAAAAGTCTATTCTTTATTAATAGACAACAGAGAAGAGGGACCCACCATGCACCCAGGGCCGTTCTATGAACAATAGCTCCCATATCGGCCCTACACTTTCGCCACCCATGTTTGGCATTTTTTAAATGCTAACGTGGCCGCAGTCACCGCACGCTGACACTCATGGGAATGCGAGCGGGACGGGGAGGCGTCCACACAAAACCTCTTCTCTGCCTCCAAGGCGCAGGGAAAAATAATGACAGTTGGAACATACTTTCATCCTTTAGATATGTACGAGAAATGCTATAGTTTAAGTATAAAATATGAATGCACAAAGTCCATAGTGTCCATAGTAATAAGGATAATGAAAAAAATACATTTTGTAGACATACAACTTTTGAACCAAATTAATTAAAATGATTGATATAAATTAACTTTGTTAAAACCACTTATTTATTGAAAAAAAATTCAACATGTTTCGAAGCCAATGGCTTCTACGTCAGGATAACAAAAATAATATTTAAAAATCGAAGTATAGATCAAAATATTAAAAAGTTATATATGGAAAATGATAATATAAACTTATGATGAAAATAAATTTAAATTTATATTATCATTTTCCATATATAACTTTAATATTTTGATCTGTACTTCGATTTTTAAATATTATTTTTGTTATCCTGACGCTGAAGCCATTGGCTTCGAAACATGTTGAATTTTTTTTCAATAAATAAGTGGTTTTAACAAAGTTAATTTATGTCAATTATAATTATGTTACCACAAAATAAATTTGCTATATTTAAAGAAGAAGTGATTAAAATGAATACAGAATTGCACCTTAGAGCCAGGTATTAGAGTAATTCACTCCCTTCAGGGAAAAATTAAAATAAAAAAGAGATTCGCCAGTCCAACAAACGAGGATTCAATCATGTTTTGTTTCATAGAATCTCACATTTCCTTTTGTTACGGTGGCCAGTAAGCATTGTTTTATCTTCGACACACATTACCGCTGTCTTGACAAGCCAATAAAAACAGTTCTGTCTGTTTTATCGACGCGTTGTCACTCAATACAAGGCGAGCTGTCTCCCTCTCTCCCCCGGAGATGACAGAGAGTGATACCCTATCTCACTCGCCGCGCTTTCCGCGTGCTAAAGCGTAATTGCCAATAAAACCTTTTTGTAATAATATTTCTGGAACGGTTCTCACAATGCAGGGGCGTGTAGACGCACGAGCTGCGAAGCTTATCTCGATTTACGGTTTGCCAATGGAGGTTTGATATGATAAATTGAAAAAAATGTATAAAATACTTCAATATCAGTGAATGGACACCCACCGCTTTTCCAGGACCGTTTTGTGAGCGAAAGCTCCCATATCGGCCCTACTCATACGTCGCCAGGTTGACAATTTTTTACTCTAAAGGCCATCTCCGTGTCACGTCGTGTAAAGGGCGATGGGACCCCGAGAGGCCTGCAACAGTCTATTCACTCCTCCACATGTCACACTTTATTAGGAAATATCAAAGAAAAAACATAAAAAAAAGGTAAAAGTACTAAACGGTAAGACAACATATAGCACAACAGAAATAGAATGTTCATTTAAAAAAAAAATTTAAAAATGACATATTAAAGAAAACACATTCTTATTGTGAAGTTGCAATTTCAGAACAAAGTTCTGTGAATTATTAAACAATTTGTATTAATCAATTAGAAAAGACACACAGGAAAAATCAAATTAACGAAAAAATATTTTAAATGCCGCCGGAACTCGAACCACGGAGGTCCGTGGTTCGAGTCCCGGCATTTAAAATATTGGTGGAATTTAAAATATTTTTTCGTTAATTTGTTTTTTTCTTCAAGTTTGTGTTTACTGGGGTATTATGCCGTGTTGTTACGACCTTTCGGGCCGACGTTTCGGATCCCATTGTAGGGTCCATCATCAGGGCTGATGTCATCAGATGATGATGATGATGGACCCTGCAATGGGATCCGAAACGTCGGCCTGAAAGGTCGTAACAACACGGCATAATACCCCAGTAAACACAAACTTGAAGATTCTGAGTGGCCGTGAAAACCTAAGAACATTGATTTTTTCTGTATGTATTTTCTAATTGATTAATACAAATTGTTTAAATAAATAACAATTAATCATGATAAAATACTATATATAGAATTAGGGCGGGAAGGAGGACAGTGAGGGGGTGTCATGGCAAAGGGCGCACTCCCCGTAGGGAAGAACAAAAACAAGGATCACACTAAAAGACGGAGTTCAGGTCACGCACGAAGCAGCTCCCATCGCGAAACCCACGTCATGGCGAACTCACGGAAGAGTACGAGGTTCTTCTCGCTCTTGATGAGGTCACTGTTCCGTACGGACCCGTGCCTCACCTCCTCCAGTCCTGCAATCATAGTCTCTCGCGCGTCTTTCGTAAGCTCACAAGTCCAGAGGATGTGCTCCGGCGTCTGAGCCACACGAGTGCAGGAACACCAAGGTGACGTAGCGAGCCCCAGATCACGTAATTTGCTCCGAAACTCGACGTATCCCGACACCAGCTGCATCGCGTGGCTTCAGTATCAAGAATTCAAGACACAATTGTAACACTTTGAATTTTTGAAATCGGTCTGGTACAACTCGATTTATCACAAAAATATATTTTCCGGCTAGTCACTCCACACTTACGCAGTGCCGAGCGGAAACTCGGTGCACGCGAAAACTTCTTTAAAATACAGGGTGTAACAGAGCTAGTCCACGATACTTTACAGGTGGATTCCTGCCTTGATTAGAAAATGTTCAAGCGACCATCACTCAATAGATATGCGACATCAAAATTTGCATTTTTTTTCTAAATTTTTTACACTTTGGACTATCACTACAGTAACTTATGTATAATATGAAAAATTGATTCTCTTTAATACAAGTCAGACAAAATGATAAAAAGCTTCCGATTTTATAAAAAACTTCCGAAGGCTTTTTTATTTTATTAAACTTTTATTGAAACGAATGAATTGTTCGTAATCAATATAAGATACTGTAATGATACTTCAACGTTTTGCAAAAAATAAGTCAGAAATATTGAGAAAAAAAATTTGGTGTCACGTATCTCTTTAGCTATCTCCTTAACTATATCTCATAGCTATTCACCACTAGTTATTACATCATAGGTCATATATGCTTGAAAATTTTCGACTTATAATAAAGGTAGGAATCCACCTGTGAAGTATTGTGGACAAACTCTGTTATATCCTCTCTCTAAACAGGTGCCTCGTAGGTAAAGCTAAAATTTCTGAGGAATCATAGGTAGATTACTATTCTATAACAGAGAAGTTTCATGATGTTAATAATAATATATTTAACTTAATGGAATTAAAATATGGATCAAAACTAATAAACTAGTGAAAAAAATGTTTGAATCTGTCATTAAATAACAGAGAAAAATAATATTAAAGTAAATGTATTTTAGAGAAGAATCATCGACCTCCAACTCGCCTGTGACGTCACGCGTCCGCATAGCCGGAGCGTGAGCTGCGATGTACACCGGGTACGAGATATGACGTCACGCGACTCCACCGGACGGAACCAAATTATAATGCAATACGCTAATTTTAAATTCCATAACTTTTTTAGTTTTTGAGATATCTTAATTTTACTTTCAGACTTTTGTATAATTTTACTCAAATTTTCATTTGCTTTCATTGAAAAAATAGGAAACTTCTCCATTTGAATTAATTTAGAGTGCGCTAGAAAATCACGAATTAACAGGTCGATATCTATTCGGCCGTTTCTACGACTTTTTTAGCTCGCGTTCAAAACACTGACTGACTTGAGGGGCGATGTCGTTGCCGCTTATACAGGGAAATTTTTTTCTGACATATACTCTCGTTTTCTCGAATCTTATTAGTCCATTCCAAAATGACAAGACTCTTCGGAAACCTACGATTAAATGCAGTTTTTCTCGAATTTAGAAATTTGTCATCATCATAACATCAAAATTAATATTTGTATCAGCGTTATTGCAATGAGTTCTCTTAAAATTGTATCGATGCCACTACAACTTTTTTTTTGGGTCGCAATCCTAGGATTGGCCTGAACAAGCACTCGCCCTCTCCACTCCTCCCTGTCGCCTGCCAGCCTCTTCATCTCTTGGTAGGTGCTACAGCGCACATCTCGGATAATCTGGTCTACGTAGCTTAATCTCGGGCGGCCTCTACGAATGTTGCCTTCAACATTTCCCTTGACGATGGATAAAAGCAGGCCCGGATGCCTTATATTATGGCCTATCCAAATTGCTCGCTGTTGGGCGATTCTGTTAAGGAGCCGCCTCTTTTCACCCACCCTGCTCACTACAACTATTTTTTTCATATTATACTCATAATATTATTCTGTAGCACCTACCAATAATTTATGTATTCTCTGTGATTTTTCTTCCTTTACGTGTAATTATTAATAATAATACTCTGACATCGTTTTCATACGTTTATCCCGCGATTATTTGGCTTCCCGAGCAAGCATGCGCACGCATATCGAGATACACTACACACTCAATTAAAGAAATTCTAAATGTCTAATAATATTTTTTTTGATAAATAAATATTATCTATTTTAAAACACAGCGAAAATAAACAAAACTATTTTTAATCTATCTAATATATGTCGCAACAAAGATTTCTTCTAGTATGGCTCATACAAATTTGTATAATTTAATAAAATATACTTTGTGACGTGAATTTTCGAAATGAATTTAAATTCTACCTTTTATTGTAGATTGGATATCAATGACCCTACAAAATATAATATGCTAGTTGCAACACTATACCTTTGTTATTTGCCAACATTGGCACCATAACTTTATTAACTTCCTCATCAGCAGACTATGGAGTGCACTGGGGCAGTAACTTGGCGAACTTTGCTTCAAGTTCTCGAGAAGTTGAGACTTGTTACCAGATAGATACCTTAGAAAATGCCACCTCTACTTCGTCTAGTGTGAGGTACAATTTACCGATCGCGTTGGTGATATCTTCCACAGACGTTATTTTCATTTTAAAAATTTAAGTTTGTAAAAAAATTTGAAATATCTTTTTCAGTTTTATTTTTGTAAATAAGAAACATTGAAATTAAATGAACTTTTATTTAATAATCAAAGTCACTGGACACAAATATAACTTGAGCACTGTTTCGTTATTCACCCTAATTTCGCACCAGTCCCTCCCTGAATCTTTCACGTGTCTGTGGAAGACTTTATTAAGTCGTATCTAATCACACTTATTCGCTCACTCGAAATAATATAATCTGCGCGCAAGTATGTACTCTGTTACTCTGATCACTGCTTCGCTTTATCTCGCTTTCACAAAAAAAAAAAAAAAAACAATTGTGCCGTGCGCGATCGTCCCGACGATCGTTTTGGTGCATACGAGTTCCTTTGACACTATTCCAGACTTATGTTCAATTCTTCATGTTTTTCATTCTTATCTATGTGTATTCATATCCTTGAAAAAATCTTTTAATCAATCGTAATCTTCTTTTTGTTTATAAAATTAGATATTACAATATTTCTAAACGTTTAGATGTATTATAACTACAATTAAATTTTGACAAAATCTGCACTATGACTGGTATTTATTTATTTTAGGGTGAAATATAGAAGTCTCACAGAGACGAAGCTAATTTACATATGAGAAAAGTGAATGGAAGTATCTAATTCGATGGCTCATGGCTTACAACCTGTATGAGCTGACTTTAATGATCAATTTACCTAATGCAACGTTCATCAATTCCATCGTAAGAACATCTACACATTATCAAATTTTTTTGAAAGTTCTACATCATTCATATATTACTATGATATCTGCTAGAGATATCTGTTGATTTTTTTTCTCATTAACAAGTTAGTATGAATAGCTTTCATAATTAGTAATGATACCTCTATATTTTATTTTTTAAAGTGCAGCTTTTAAGCAATATTCCTTTTAACGTATATATGATATTCTTTCGAATTATTAAACATAACTACTAGAATATGCCAACAAATCAATATTTTATTATTATTTTTTTATTTGAATTGAAGCATACAAAGAAAAAGAATGAAACATTTGAGTAATATCTGCTCCATACATCTATTAATCGCTTACGATAATATCTATAAAAATTACTTACTTAAAGGTGATGACTTTAGTGTGTGAGTGTGTGTGTGTGTGTGTGTGTGTGTGTGTGTGTGTGTATGTGTGTGTGTGTGTGTGTGTGTGTGTGTGTGTGTGTGACGTTGTACGTTGACTTTAGGTCTGTGAATTCGTTAAGTTTTCGCTTAAGAATATATTTTGCGTCTAATAATATAAGTCTATGCCAAGGGAATTCTTGTATTTTCAATTTTTAACTCCTCTCATGCACTGTTTAAAAACTATTTAATTATGATTATCATATAAATGCCTATTACACCTAGTAATTCATTGTTATTTGGATAATTGTGGACTTAAAGTGTATTTGTATACATTTATGGCTTTAGGGCAAGTCTTAATATGTTTGTCACTTGTTTTAAATGATAGTTGAATAATTTGAATCCGCTGCGAATGAGTCGGAATTATTTAATTACGGTTCAAGCCGCATTTGTGAGGATGTTTTGAATTGACTAAATAAATTTACTTAAAGAAATCTGCCAAAAGATATTTTGACAGATTTTTTTAAGTATAGTTTTGGGGTTGGTCAGTTACCCTTCACCGGAAAGAAAGGGCGTTTTTAGTCGAGGAAACGGAAATGGTATGGAAACCAGCATTAAAAAGCTGGCCTGGAGAGTCCTGTGGGAAATCCAAGGGACGAAGGATATTTATTGCCCCTACGTCACAGAAGAATAGAGCAATTCTGTCCTGTAAATAGAACACTAACATTCATGTTTGCGCTCCCTCGCGGCTGGAAGACTTCAGGGATGCCAGAGGGGTAGATAAGGAAGGGGTTTAGTCAAAGAAGAAAAGAAAAAGGTGAAGACAAAACGATGCACTAATATAAAGGTATCATTGCGAATAAGAAAGCTAGTTTATTTTTTCAAAGAAATTAGAGATCTACTCGACGCACCGACAAAAAGAATAGTATAATGCACTGTGTCACTCGCTCATTAATTATGCAACTGTCAGTTGGGGGGGTGCAGCTTGTACTATCTTAGATGCATTAAGCAAAGCCCAGAAAATGGTATTGAGAGTTCCTCATAAAAAGCCATTTCGTTTTCCTTCAGAAGAACTTTTCAGAGAATGTCACGTCCTGGACATCAATCAAATATATTTACTCAACACTCTAAATTATTTTTCCGACATAAACAAGATCACCAACAAATAACTCACTCACACTCAACAAGGGCACAGGTGAATTGCGAATATCTTGTACCAAAATTCACAAAAACATTTTCACAAAGATTTCACCTCTTCCAAGCACCGAAAATATTCAATACTCTTAACACGACACTAAAAACTTGTAGCCATAGTCTCGCGTATTTTTCTTCAAAAGTGAAACTATGGCTGCATGAAAAGGGAAGGAAGCATGTCCAAAACCTACTAGAAGCCATGATATAAACTAAATTTGAAAAATACTAATCCTACAAGAACATTTACTTTCATCTTTCTAAATACTTTTAATTGTTTTATTTTATTTTATTAAATATCCTATTCAGATCATTTTTTTCCTTTGTCTATAATAGAATTAATTAACACCATTATTAGATTGTAAACATTTAATTATTACTATTACTCAATTTTAATTTTTAATAAATATTCTTGAACATTATACTACTGGAAGAGCACTGTCTGCTATAATACAGTAAACTACTAGTGTAGCAGGCAGGGCATCAAATCAATTGTTGTGTTTACTTGCTGCCAAGACTCTCAGCAACAATGAAAAAAGCTTAATTTAATTTTTTAAACACTATAAAATTGTAAACTTTGTAACATTGAATAAACATTGAATTATTATTCATGGGAATTCTAAAATTTGACCGATGGTGATATATGATATTGAAACAAGAGCCGATACAACCAAGAACCTCTTAAAAACTACCGAAATGAAAACTCTCCGACCCTCGCGGGAGTCACTATCAGAGACAGAGCTCGAAACTCCGAAAATCTGAAGATCTGCGATGTTAAAGATGTGAATGCGATGGGGAATAAATAGAAGGAGCCATATGTGACGTTGAGTTCTCATCCTCACGATGAAAGACCCAGCGCCATCACCGACCAGCATCATCAGAGAAACATGAGACCATAACATCATCGTCAGGGTCAGAGCCGACGGCCATTCCCAGTTGGAATAGGCTTCGGAAAACAAAGAATGACTGGTTATGCTACGATCAATCTGTTCGATGAGAAAATAGTTGAACATAATAAAACTCTATTACAACTAAATCAATGCTCGAAACTTAATAAGTCACATTTTACATAAATACTAGCAGTGGTTTTCGATTCAACCAAAATTAACATAGTAACAAATAATTTATATATTACAGGAACTACCCTAATTTCAACAGCTAAAACAGTACAGAAAATATCTTACTTTCTATAGTAAAATATTAAAGTAAAATCTTAATTCCAACAGTAAAAACAGTAAGGAGATACACGTGGTCTTCCCACGTGGACAGAGAGGAATCGCTAAGAGGGGTAAGAATGGCGAAGAACGAGATACCTACACCTACAGGCAGTAGATCTCTAGAAAGACAACCATAACGGTGTAAGGACGTCATGAAACAACAGGACACAGTCCCAACACAAGCAGAAGAAGAAGAAGAAGTAGAAGACCATAAATGAATATATTATAGTTGCTTCAAACATTTAAAATATGGCAGATAAATAACATATACAATTATACAATTTTCAAAAATTTGATAACGTGTGGATGTTATGAGGGTGAAATCGGTGGACGTAACATTGCATAAAATGATCACATAAGCCAGATAATACAGGTCGTGAGCCCTCTAGCCACCCTTGAAGACTTTCATACATGTTTCTCATATAAATGGCTTCGTATCTGTGAGACTTCTTAAATTTATCTTAATTATCAGTAATTGTGTTCTTAGAACATACATATAAAAATATCGACGAATTTTTGCAATAAGACGTAGGTTTAAAAAATTCCAGAGTAGTAACAGGTTTTTTGTATTTATCTCAGAAACGCCTCTGTGGAATATTGTTGCCTTTGCTTTGATACCCCTCACTTAGGCTTTTATTTAACATAATTATTTTTAAAGGCTTTCTAACTTTTGTTGCTATTTTTTCCATAAAAATGGCAGATATTCCGCAATTGCCAATCTGAAACTGCTAATCTTGTTCTGGTGCTCGCCACCAAATAGCGGCTCTAAGCAGCCATTTTATCACGTGACACATCCTTGGGGGTTGATTGGTTAAAGTGGATAGTGCTGTTTTTGCTTTTAATAGTGATTTATAACACCAACTCGCCGAAGTACCATGTCTCGCAGCAACCATAAATAACCATTGTCTTGTCGTCTTTTCGTGGCTTCGATCCACTGAGAGTTTTTGCCTTCATGCAGTAGTTTTCGCCACTATCTTCTGTTATCGTTGGAATTCCTCTAGTGTACAGCAGGTCTTCCCATCTTGTTTGGGTTCTTTCCTGTGGTGGCATCCCTTATTAGTTGGGGATGCTCATTTTTTTATTGTTTTATGTATAAGCAATTCAATCTCCACAGCCTTGCAATGGGAGACAAATGAAAATGCTGGAATTTAATTAGCGATTTATTACTTGGTGATTAATTATTTTATTAAATTAACAAAGTCACTTAACATGAGTTAAATTAATACACTATTTTTGAACTCACACTCTTTCGCAATTTATCACTCTTTTATGAACTCTTTATTATTGCTGGGTAACACTTTATTTATCACTTGCTAGAACATTCCATTCAATCCTCGCACGTAGTAGTCGCATTTATATAAATTGCTCACTTATCAGTAAGAACTCATCCGATATTTCGCTTAAATATATCTATCGCTCCGAAATTCCACGACTGGCCACGCCGGCCGTCGTTTCAGAGCTGATATCACGCCGATAGAAATGTCAAAACAAAGACTTAACTACACTTTATATATTAAACACGTTGGTTTTTAGAATTCTCCAAAATAATCTTTTATTTTATAGTGTTTACGATCTTACTGTTGTCTTTACGAGGGATTTTGTTTTTTATTTTTATTAATACGCTTCAACAGGCCAGGAGGCCCAATTACAGAAGCGAAATACATCACCCAGGCTTGAATAAATCACATAGATTAAAATTGTGACCTCACCGGGAATCGAACCCGGAACTCTCGGTGTGGGAAACCAGTGTTGTGTATGTATGGTGTGCGATACATTATTTTGAAGTTTTTTTAGGATTTTAAGGTATTTTAGGATTTCCAGCTTACAGGTGGACATCCATCGCTTCCCTTTATATCCCAGGTGTGTAAAACTATCAACCAGTTCAAGCATCTGTTATATAACGCAAATACTACACACAACTTTCACAAGATCACACACATTAAAATACTTTATTATTCTTATGTTAAAATAACCAGGTGTTTGAAACACATTTTAGTAAAAAAAGGAATATTTTAATAAAACTTTCAGAATCTTTTTACGAAAACATACAGAAAATCGAAGGACACGGGTCGTAAAATAAGGATAATATGTCCTCACTTGAGCGTACAAAGCGGCTGTCTGTGACCCTAGCCGTGGCGGCCGGTTACTTCTTTTGTTGGAGATGAAAAGGGTACAATGCCCTTCACAAATCTAACATGAAACGAGTTTTAATATGGTTTAAACGTATTAATTTTGTAAAAAAAAAACGAACGGTATAACAGTATTTTCACGTGTAAACATGGCGTGTATTTTTATATCGGTAACGAGGAACGATTTTTTTGACGAAAAATTACGAATGAGGTTAATACAAACATTTGATGACAACTCAATTTCTCTCGTCGAGTTGAACTCAGTAAGCGTATCGAAGCTTTGCTTAGTTACTTACCATCACGCCGTTTCCCCGCAGGGGTAGACAAAGAGGATAGAGCGCCACTTTCTTCTGTCATACATCTTCGCATACAAGCTCGACAATTGTTGAGGCTGCTCCAGTATCTGGATAATCTGGTCATGCCACGCCTTCCACGGTGGTCCTCTCTTTTTGGTGTCGTCAACACTTGCGCCGTATATTTTTCTCACCATTCTTTTCGAAACAGGCACTATATCTGTATTCACGAATACTATGCCAAAATAATTGTGCTCGGAACTTTCGTAATACCTTCTTCTTCTTCTTCTTCTTCTTCCTTAGCCTGTTTATCTCCATTACTGGATGTAGGCCTCTTCCATTTTCTTCCACTCATCTCTGTTTCTCCCCCTTCGCATCCAGGTTCTTCCTGTTTGCTGGACTATGTCATCAGACCACCTTTTGGGAGGTCTTCCGACGCTTCTATTTTTTGTCCAAGGCCTCCACTGTAGGATTCTGGGTGCCCATCTAGTATCCTCTTGTCGAGCCATATGTCCAGCCCACTGCCATTTTAGTTTTGAAATACGGTCCATAATATCGGCAACTTTTGTTCGGCGTCTTATTTCTTCATCTCTAATTTTATCTCGAAGGCTTACGCCGAGCATCTGCCTTTCCATGGCCCGCTGTGTACATTTTAATTTTTGTACGCTTTTTTCTGTTACTGTTGCTGTTTCTAATCCATATGTCAACATCGGTAGGATACATGTATCGAACATTTTTCTTTTCAGGCATATTGGGATTTTCAAACAAGTGTTTCAATTTACCAAATGCTGCCCAGCCCAGACATATTCTTCTTCTGCTGTTTGGTTTGCTTTCCCCAGCTTTATCTTATGACTAAGGTACACATATTCGTCAACTGTTTCTATTTCCCAATTGTTTATTGTGAATTTGTGTTTGGATTTGTTTAAAAATTTTGTTGTTTGTGTGTTAATTTCCAAACCTGTTTTTTCGATGCTTCTTGCAATTCTCTGGTCGTAGATTCCAATTCTCTTACATTATTGCTAACAATCACTGTATCGTCTGCAAACCTGAGGTGGCTCAGATAGGTGCCGTTTATCTTTACTCCTTTATTTTTCCTATTTATGTTTTTAAAAATGTTTTCCACGTACTACCTACCTTGTAAGAATTGAATTTATAAATAAATTCTATACGTCCCTACCGAGATGTGAAATAAAAACACTCTTGTGTGGTGTACCATTGCACCAAGTACATGGATAGTATATAGCTGTGCGGTATATGTAATGGCATTAGCTGTGATACCGGGCACGACCTACGAGGGGCCTAGCCGTAGATACACAGGTACCGACGCGTCCCGACGACATTTGCATAAATGGTGGGGTTTGTAATTAGACCTCGCGACAGTCTGCCGATCACATTAATTTAGGACCGAAACCTTGACTGCCAAAGGCTTAATTTAATATCCAGATTTCGATCCGATTAGAAAGGATGGAACTTCCCCTTCAGTTATTTGGATGATTATAATAAATTATTCAAAGTATGCAAAATATTACCAATTGACCAAAAAGTAAAATATAATATAATACTAGAAGAAATGATAAATAATATTAATATACACACTGACACGCACCATAACTATGCAACCAGACCGACAGGACGAACAATGAGAATACCAATCACTAACAACGTGTATGGCGAAAGAAAAATAGATTATATTGTGCCAAGAATCTTTAATAAATTAGATAAAAATTTCTTTGAGATGATGCAAGAAAAAAAAATTCAATTGGCTTCAAAAAAGTACAAGCTAAAAGAATATATATTAAAGCTATGTACCTAATCTTACATTAATTTATAATTACATATCATGTATCACTTGTAAAAAAACATGAAACACTCGATAATGACCTACTATCTTCATAATAAAATAAAAATTATTGTCAAATATTGAAGGCAACCATGCCGTAAAACTGCTGTGCAGTTTGGCATATGTTTAATGTAATAAATATCAAAAAAATTAATAAATATATAAATATGTATATATATATATGTATATATATATAGTTATTTTTTATATAGTAAAGTATGAAGATAGGTATTTTCTGTTTTTTTTGTAATATGTAGGTAAAACACGTATGATAGTTTACTTGAAAAGTTGCAGTTGAAGCTTGTTACATTTACGTTTAATTTCAACAGAATTTTTTTATTTTTTATTTTTTTTTAAAATAAATAGAGATGCGAACACGGAATACGTGTCACATCAATATTCTTACTATTTTCAAACTAAACTAAACGCTTGTGCTATGAAAATAGGACTAACTTCCTAGTCTGGGCTGAGATTCGAACCCGCGACCATTGGATCACGAGGCGAGTGTCCTAACCACAAGACCAACTAGCTACTCAGTGTAACAAGCTACTAATTGTCCCAGTTTTTACTTTACCTGTTTTGCCCTAAGGGGAGTGTCTTTTATTTTAGTTTCTGCTATCTCTATAGTGCAGCCTTTTTTATTTTTATTCATCCGACCTTTTACATTCTTTTTTTCTTTTTCGTACACAGTTATCTTTCACTCATTTTGTAATTTTATTAGATATTTTTTCTTTTCTTTCTATATACTGACAACTTATTATTATTTTCTTTAACACTGATATTTTCTCCTTTTGTATTTTTTCCTATGGGTTAGTAATCCTATAATTATTTCATATTGTGTTGTATTATTTAAATTTATCTGTGTTTTTATTTGTAATTATTTTCAATTTAATTAATTAATTTCGATTTATTTGTAATCTGAAAAGCTTTTATGCATGTACTGTATTGCATCAATATATACATATCAAATAAATAAAAATTTAATTTATTTGTATGTATTAATATTTTAGATAAATGGAGACGGAGTAATTACAAATGTAATAAAAAAAATGTTTATTCTCCAGGTAGAAAATATATGCTGATATAAGAGGACATCAAAAACTATACATACTTAATAATATAACACAGAAGAACTATATATACATTTTTTTAAATAGAGCTGCGAACACGGAATACATATGGCATCAATATTCTTACTATTTTTAAACTAAGCCTTTACTGTGAAAATAGGACTAACTTGCCGGTGTCCTAGATGTTACTTTTTTACGTTTCAAGAGCCCAATTTTAGAAGCAAAACACATAATAAACCACCCAGGCTTGAGTAAATTATTTTACGCAACACTTGTCCTCAAATAAATAATGATATTGCTAGTAATCAATAATTGTTACTATGAAGTCCTCCTTTTTGCTTTTTGCTGTTGTCGGGAAATCTGGGATCCATAACAAAGTTCAGAATATCCTTCTTATTTTATTATTACGTACAAATAACAATAATATTTCGCGACACGATGAACTCTCCAAGTCCGTGCTTTCGTAATAAAAAAACTAAACCATATAAACGAAGTTTTTATTATACTCCCTTTCTCATTTACTAGTGGAAACTAGTTTGGCGCTTTACCTACGCGTTATACCTACGAGTAATAAAAAAATTCCAAAAATCCAAAATTATACTATAATCAGGTTTAGTGTCTACCAGACGCGTCGCAGTCTTTTCATACAACTCAGTTGTATGAAATAACACTTAAAAATTGGAAAAATCCAAAATTATACTATAATTATTAATTTCTTTTAACGAAAATTTGATAGATCTTCTTGATCGTCACCACGAGTCTGCTTGCAAAGTTTCAGCGCGATTGGATCACGGGAAAAGGGTTAAAAATCGATCCAAAGTTTTTGCGTCAATCAATCAATCAATCAGACGCCACGAGTTAAAATAAAGGGAGTAAAAAAATGCGCGCCTGCACTGTGCGGTCCTTTTATTCCCCTTTCTCTCTATCTCCCGTCCCTTTCATGTGCTCAGACAGACGTCGATCCAGATGCATTACAGTTACCTACTAATTTTGTACTGTACACGCATAATCGCTGTGCATATCATTTAACTATTTCGCATATTATAATTTGAATGTATGCATGTTGATAGAGCAGGTCGAAGTATTATAGATGGTGGGTAGCACTTGAAATAAGTAATGTATTGTTTTATATATTTTGTACCTAGTATTCTGTTAGTTTTTCAGTAAAAATATGGTAAATTATTAATATTAACGTCAGTAGTCGTCAATATTGAAATCTAGGCGGAGAAAACTGATTTCGGTACGGCTAGATATTAACTTTTTACAAGCAGTGATAACTTATCCAACCGTTTGTAATACTGCGATAAAGAAAGCTAAGGGAAACAACCTCAAAAAAATTATGATAATGGTTTCTAACGTCTGATATCCGGACAAGAATTAAAAGAAGAAGAAATGTATAAACTTACATCTCCATCCTTTTTGTATAGCCTGAAGGTTCTGATGTGGAAGTTCGCCAGTTCTTCCTCCTGCGCCACGCCTATGTGTATCCCTCCGTAGTTCTCATCCTTGTCCTTGGAGGGAGGCCAGTATTGGACACACATCACCTAAAAAAAATTGTAAAAAAATTAATAAAAAACAAAACCTATACTTAATATTAAGACAGACCCAGCGACTGCTAGACTAACGTTACAGTATCAAACTAGAAATATTTTTTGTAGATGTACACTGTAGTAAATAAGATGGTTAGATTAGGTTAGGTTAGGTTAGGTTAGGTTAGATTAGGTTAGATTAGGTTAGGATATTACGACATAACATAAATTGTCGGCAAAGCTAGTATCACGAAGCTAAGGAGCGAACAAACTATCCTAGACATGTTAAAAATAATTTGATTTTTTTTCCAATTCGAAAAAAGATGTATGGAAGTGAAGCCTAGAGCTGGCAGAAGAAGAACGAAAGTAGATTGAATGCAGTGGAGATGAGATCCCTCAGACGCATGTGTGGCAAATCAATTTATGATAGAGTAAAGTTGCAGATCTCGGCATAATTAATAGAATTAAAAAAGGGTCGCTCAGATGGTTTGGGCATGTTGAGCGAATGAATGAGGAAAGAATGGTAAGAAAGATATATAATGCACGTGTTGATGGCGCCAGAAAGAGAGGGCGACCGCGGAAGACGTGGCGTGACCAGATTAACAAGATGCTGAAAGATGGTCCCGTTAGAAGCCTCAACAACCGGGGAACTTGCATGCGAAGATGTATGAATGTGGATGATGCGAGAATTGTATGTCAGGACAGAAGAGTGTTGCGCTCTATCCTCTCTGCCTTCTCACACGGGGAAACGGCGTGATGGTAAGTTAGTTAGTTAGTTAGTTAATAATTTATCAAAAAAAAATTACTATAAAAAAGTTACGGACGTTAAACGAAGTTACGCGGACAGACGGACGGATGGACGGATAGACGGACAACGAAATTATTGTAATTGGGATAGTAGAATGTGTAATGTATAATTATGTCATATTTAAAATGTTTGTAAAATATTTATACTTTGTTCTCTAATGTCACCCTAGGACCTTCTTTCGAGGTCAATGAGGTCCCGTTATAGGCTGGTTATAAAATAAAATAAAATTGTTTCAAAATTTACCAGCTCGAAGTATTTTTTATAAACCAGCCGTGGAATCAGACTGCACACCAAGAAATTTACGTTAGTTCGTGTCTATATATTTTGATGCTCTGTTGATTTACATTAATAATTTTTGAAATGAAGATAATTTATAGAAGTCTCACAGAGACGAAGCTATGTATCATTACCAGCTGTGAAACCTATGTATACTATTTCATGATATGGACTACAGACGTCTCTAGCATTATACCTTCAAATATATTAAAGGTTTTCAGATTTTGAAATGTGTGTATGTTCTTACTATGAAACTGGTGAACATTGAGTAGAGTGATCACTTAAATCAGCTCGTACAGGTCGTAAGCCCTGAACGAACCTACAAAAAGGCTTTCATACACGTTTCTCACATAAACAGCTTCACATCTGTGAGATTTACATAATAAAACATAGTTTCATTGTCTATATGTCTGCCATAAAGTCCATAAATTGCTGGAATTAAAACCAGAGAGCAGCGACACGCAATCAGAGCGCGGCATATGTTGTGCGGTCACGCAAGGCTAGCGGTTATTATTATTTCCCGTGACTTTTCACGGGTATACGGCTGGTATATAATTCATAAATAATAATTTTTCCTCTATGGACGAATCGTATAATAGAGTTCTCGGAACATACATATAAAAATATCTATACTATAAAACTCGATGTCTGTCTGTCTGTCTGTTCTCTATACAAATCCGTTTGTCCTATTCGATTCAAATTTTGCATACTTATGCTTTAGGACCCGGCGGGTAACATAGGCAACATTTCCTCCCTATTCTCATACCCTTTCCCCTCCCCCTGACATATTTTAGATGCAAATCTGTACCGTTTGACCGATCGGACTCAAAATTTTGAAACTTATTATCAAGGACTCGGCGGATAACATAGGCAACATTCACTCCCTATTCTCATATCCCTTCCCCTCCCCCTGACATATTTTCGATGCAAATCTGCACCGTTTGACCGATCGGAATCAAAATTTGGAAACACATTCTTTAGGAGTCGGCGGGTAACATAGGCAACATTTCCTTCCTATTCTCATACCTCTTCCCCTCCCCCTGACATATTTTCGATGCAAATCTGTACCGTTTGACCGATCGGACTCGAAATTTGTAAACTTATTCTTAAGGACTCGGCGGGTAATATATGCGACATTTCCCCCTATTCTATTAACCCTTCCTCTCCGCTTATATATTTTCGATGCAAATCTATACCATTCGAATCGAACCTTTGTTTGCCCTCTCAAATTTATTTTAAACTTAATCCTTAACCCGTGCAACGCCGGGTAAGGGCAGCTAGTTGTTAATATTTCAAGCTTCAAATGCAAATGTGCAATGTGGTCACTAATGAGAGATACCATGCCACTAATTTGTGTGCACGAAACAAAGTCAGCCAGACGAGATAGCCCGAAACAAAATAGCGTGTAATTTCATTCCGCCTATACTCGTAATGTAAAAGTTCCTATCACAGTCGTAAAATAGACTGAGCTCGCCGGGACAACACAGTGGACAGATTTTTGGTCAAGGGTTCCGATAAGCGAACACGGTGATAAAACACGCGGTAGATTGCATATTTATACTCGTTCCGCCACAGAGGCATTAGTACGTAGCATTAGTATACCGGGTGTAACAGAATTATTGCGCAATACTTCAATACTGGAAATTAATGAATGTTCATTTTACGATACAAAACCAGAATGCTCATTTTAAGATAAAAGCCATAAAACTAGGGGACAAAACGTTGCACTGTTCCGCGACGTCGCGCACAACATAGCGCGGCATTGCTACGTGTCGCGGCAACGGTACCCGAGCGAGCTCACGGGGACATCGCGCCGCGCGTCATTACCACGTGGTTTACAAGTGAATGCGCATGCGCTGTAACTCAACGTGACATTGGTGTGGGGAAACGTGATTTTTATCCAACTGATCGAGCTCTAATTGAGCTGTAATTGCAAGTCTGATGTGCGGAAAATCTTTGGTCGAAAGAGCAAAGAATGAACAAATTAGAAGTGAATATAACGCTGTCTGTGGTATGGTAGATAGAATAAAGAAAGGAGTTCTGAGATGGTTTGTCATGTAGATCGTAAGAGCGAGGAAAGACTTTTCAACCATTAAGAGACGGGATTAAACTTTATCCATTTTTGATAGAGTGAAGATTACAAATTAGAAAATAATAAAGTGATCTAAGCAATGTGAATAGAATTCAAAAAAATTTTGCTCACATGGTTTGGGAATGTTGAGCGAATAGAGAGAATGGAAAGAAAGTAACTTATATGGCACAAGTGCTGATGGTGCCAGAGAAAGAAGGCAAATGGAATGATCAGATTAACCAGACACTGGAAGATGATCCTATTATTATAGCTATTTTGGACCCAAATTACTTAATTGCATGCTTGACGAATTAAAACAATCCGGGCTAACCACAATTTACAACCCTAACATAAAATACAAAATAAAACAGTGGATCCGAAACAAGGGGAGAGATAAAATAGGCACACTTATACAAACACACTAACACAAAATAACCTCATATATATGATATATTTTCTATTATGTTACTTTGAATACTTTATTATCTATTTACTATGTTTTGAACCAACACAATATTATAAACTATGCCTGTCTCAACACAGATATTTCTAGTGAGATAGGCACAGTCCAAACAAAATCTTATAATTATAATTAAATAGAAATAAATAAATAAATATTAAGAGCCTCAACAATAGTTGAGCTTGCATGCAAAGATGATGAATGTGGATGAGGTGAGAATTGAGTGTCAGAACAGAAGTGTGGCTGTCTGTCTACCTCTGCAGATAAATGACGTGATGGGAAGTAAGTACCTAAGTGATCAAAAAATCGCATTTATTTTAAAAAGTTATTCTCGTGGGTCTGAGCACCTCTTTCTAGCAACCATTTATGGAGTTCAACAAGATCTAAAGAGTAAGTCTTCCTTTTTTACTGAAATGCCCCTGAAAAGTTCAGTCCTCGACACCGTGGAGCGGCACGACTATGAAATAACATTTTACTGCCTTGCAACGGGTGCTGAGACTTACGTCTCGATTGCAGAAAAGGTTTTTCTTAATATTGTGAAAAGTGCTTTTTGCCATCACAATTTTCACTTTAATTTAGATGTCTGGGTTCCAGACTACTAAGTCTTTATTAGCTAACATAGAGCTGTGATCTTGTCTTTGTGATCTTGAAATCTGTCAATTATGGAGACACTGCCAGCCAGTGTCAAAATCGAGTAGTATATTTTAAAATTTAGACGAGATTTGTTAATATATTAATTAACTGAATTTGGCTTTTACATAATATGAAAATAAAGTGTTCTAATAGTATAGCTATCTTATTACAGAAGCAGAAAATTACAAAAAATTAATGAATAACAACAATTTAAATACAATAATTAATAAGTACCTACATAAGGAAATGAAAAATAAAGAATACAATAAATAATATATGAAGTATGCAGACAAACTATAAAATATAAGATAAGTGGCCGCAAAAACAAAACCATCCACCGACCGTCACCAAAGAATACGTCTTTATTATTATATAAATATAAATAATTTATGTAAATAAGAATAAGAACAAAGATATGGTAATAACAAGAGAAGAAAATAATATATAATAAATAGTACGACGAATCCCGCGGTGGCGGTAGTGGATGGATATATCAAACAGACACCCCCGCAACTGGGAAAATGACAAAACTAAAAATAAAAATACATTTGGATATATTTTTATAACTGTACACAGAAGATTTGGATATCCGGCTAGAGAAGCACAGGACGGCAGATCTTCTTCCAATGCAGGAGCCCACACATTAACGTAACATCGGGAAATGCACAAGAAAAACTTATCATACAAACCCCCTCAGGATTTCCCAACGGAACACCCACACCCACACCCGAACGAACACTCTGAAGCATCCGAAGTTCCTTTCATTCCTCATTAGGACATAATTGGATGGACGTCCTCTTGAAGTCATTCCAAACTCAGTTAACCCTGTTAACATATCCTCTTTAGTATCATTCCAGAGGATATGTTCCTTTCATCCCATTCAAACTATCGCACAATATTTAAATCACCAGTTAGATACTCCGCCCGATTATTTCGTTCGATAACTGTCGCTTCGCGACTGGGCACACCTGGCCGTCGTCTCGCGACTTACTTCATACTGAATAATCTGTCAAAAAAAACGTGGCGTAGTCCCGCTATTTTTACCCGAATCACGTAGTAATCACGTAATCACGTCAACGTACGTACTTACTAGTAAGTAAGTACGTTGGTTTCGAATCTTCTAGATTATTCTATTCCTTTCTAGTATTTAGGAGAAGGTTCCCGTCGCTTCTACGTTGTTCCAGGCGTTTCCCGAATATTGTAGATTGTTATAGGCCGTTGTTGATCCTTCGATAGTGTTGTGAATTGTGACATATTACAAGGGATTCGGACAGCGTGCTATTCCTTCTGCTTTCTATTTCGTTACAATATGTTTGATATCGTAAATCTTTATACCACGTAGGTATGTATTGTTGAAATTGACTAACAGTGAAAACACGTGCATTTTGTTTGACAACGAGATTCAACACGTTGCGCAAATTTCACGTAAAACCATAAATATCTACATTCTGAAAATGTTGACAAACAGAAGGCATTAAATAGTATTCAATTTTAGAGCATAAGATGTATTATTTATTATATTATAGATTGTACCATAGATTAAATTAGATGTAAATGTAAATATGTAGGTCGTTAAGGATAGTTTATCAGCAAAAGATTTTATAATGTAAAGTGTAAAATACTTGTTAATAATACACGGGGTGTAATATTAACTAACTTAAGAAATAAAAAAATTATCTACTGTTGTATTTTGCTATAACTTTTTGGTTATTTATTATGAATATAATTAAACTAATTAACTTTGTTTATCACCACTAACAATTTTAAAATCAGCTTTCTATACAAAAAATAATATTGGTAACTTTTTGAGAAATGTTAAAGATAAAGATTACAAATTGACTCACTCGGGTGCTTATAAACTAAAATGTAATGACTGTCCCTCTTTTTATATTGGAAAAATGAGTAGTAATTGATATTAGGATTAAAGAACATATAAGATGCTTAATTAATTCAAATTTTTCCAAATTTGCCAATCATATTATTGAGAGTAACCATAGTTTTGATAAAAATACAGGAGTCAACATTCTTCACATTGATAGTAAAAGTAGACGTCTTAATAATTTAGAAGTCCTAGAAATTAAGAAAGCTATAAATAATAATGAATATATTATAAAAAAACAAAAAAATTTAACTTACAGTCCTATCTTGAATGTGTTCCCTTTCACCCTTTCACCTGTTTCTTTCGCACCCCCCAATTTTTACCCCCATTTGGACACTTAACACTGAAGTATGATTGTTTATAATTTTGTAAAGTTTAATTAGTGTTACCCTGTTATACTCTGACGAAGGAACGTTGTTTCCGAAACCGGTTGGTTTTACCAAAAAAAAAATTTTAGTGGTGATAAACAAATTAGTGTATATTATAGATATCTCACAGAGACGAAACTGTATTAATTAATGGGAAAGTAGGTATAGAAGTCATTTGGGTGTACACAGGACTTATGACCTGTCTTTTTATGGTTGGCTTAAGTGATCACTTTACACAATTGTAACATTCGCCATTTCCACCCATGATAGAATATACCATGCTTATTCATTTTTTGGAAGTTGTATATATGTTCAAATTGCGTAGAAAGCTTTCATATATGAGTTGTAAGCGCCTTTTCCATGCGGCCTGTACAAAGCCATTTTCATTCCCCTAAATCCCCACAGATGTCGCTAATGAGAAAATCTACAATTGATTGCGGAATTTTGGAAGCAATATACTTTTTTTGTGTAATGAAATTCTGAAAGATTTGAACAAACTCAAAATATTCTGAGTGATAAACAAAGGTAATTAGTTTAATTATAAAAAAAATATCAACCGATTCTAATTCTCCCAAAATATATAGTCTGACATTTGATGTTTGACAAACAACAAGCGTATGTGTAATATGAAATATGGTATGTAAATCTGAGAGTTGTCTCCTGGGAGCAAAGTTTGTATCTCAAGGACTCTCTCGAGTCAAAATCTCTGGCCATGGCCAAAATATTTATTTTTTCCCGTTTTTATTAAATAGTTTACCGATTCCACAAATAATTCTTTTGTCGAATTTTTTATGTTTTTCCAACCTGTATGTATACTTGCACAGGTTCCGCTGCTAAAAACAGGCTGGATTTTAATGTCCCAGCAGGGAAAACACGACCCCTGGCCGTTTGTCCAAAGCCTCCCTTACCTTTATAAAATTGCTCCTGCGGGAGCCCGACTTATGGCACCCCCAAGAAAACCAAAGGGCGGTTACACTTTGTAAAATCTTCCGTATAAATCCCGGGCTTGAATCCTGTGGTCTTCCAGGTATTCAAATTTTGAAAATGTTCTCCTTTTCCGGAAATAACTGATTTTGTATGTACAACATGCTCAAGTCGTGGATGGCAGAACTACTTCTCTATGATATTTGCAGGGGCGTGCAGTGGGAACATCGCAGCATGACTTTTACGTAACCAATTATTTGGGAAAAAATCGGAATATAACATGTCTTTTGTAATATTTCTATCACAATTGTTATCATAGCATTCATATTTTAATATATCATAAAAATCTCTAGCATAAATATTTGAATATTTTGAGTTTGTTCAAATCTTTCAGAACAGTGCTGGATTTATGTCACAGAGACATTATTAATCAAATCTCTGTGACATAAATCCAGCACTTTTCTGAAAGATTTGAACAAACTCAAAATATTCTGAATTGTAAATACTGGTAAAAAAGGAATTTAACAAAAATTGGAAATAATATTTCCTGGCGTATCCTAGTGTAATGCAAGTATTCGGATGAATTTCATTACACACAATAAAGTATATTGCTCCCAAAATTCCGTAAATCAATTGTAGATTTTCTCATTAGCGACATCTGTGGGGATTTAGGGGAATGAAAATGGCTTTGTACAGGCCGCATGGAAAAGGCGCTTACAACTCATATATGAAAGCTTCACGCAATTTGAACATATATACAACTTCCAAAAAATGAATAAGCATGGTATATTCTATCATGGGTGGAAATGGCGAATGTTACAATTGTGTAAAGTGATCACTTAAGCCAACCATAAAAAGACAGGTTATAAGTCCTGTTACACCCAAATGACTTCTATACCTACTTTCCCATAATTAATACAGTTTCGTCTCTGTGAGATATCTATAATATACACTAATTGATAAATATTTGATTTCTATTTTTTTTCTTTTTAAATATACGTTCACAAAAAGTCATGCTTCAATGTTCCTACTGCACGCGCCTGGTTATTTGATATTTGCGAATAGCAAAAAGCATTGTTTATCAATACACAAAATTTCGCTTACTTATTTTAATGCAAGCATAATTCTAAAGAAAGCTACTTTTTTTTTCTAAAAACTAAAAAAAGTCTCAACAGAGATGAAGCTAGTTAATATATCAGAAAATTAGATGGATGTCTCTTATACAATGGCTCTGTGTGATCACTCTACACAATGCAACGTTCATCCATTCCATCGTAAGAATATCCACACACATTATCAAACTTTGAAAGTTCTATACATACGTACAAAAAGTTCGAATCAAGAACCTTTCATACATAACTATAGTCTCTGCTAGAGACAACTGTTGATTTTTTTCTCATCAACAAGTTAGTATACACATCTTCGTAACTAGTAATGATACCTCTATATTTTATTTTTTTAAATGAAGTATTATTTGCAATATTCCTTGTAACGTATATAAGATATTATTTCGAATTATTAAACATATCTACTGGAATACGCCAGTATATCAATATTAACATTTTTTGACCAATTAATCATCCCTTTGGGGACAAAATTCAGTTACTGTGTTTTAAGAACATACTTTAATATAAAAATATTGTCTAAAAACTATAGACAAAGCAGACTTAATATGTCTAGAAGTGGCGCCACCTATAATAACTTATTTACAAAAGACTGATTTTGTCCTATCAATATCTTAGAAATTCGAGATAATTTTCTTCAGAGAAGATAGCGCTTTCTTTCGTATTCCATTGCAAGGGTGTATTACCAAGGAAATTTAAATAACATGTTCCTTTCTTCTGATAATGTGTTCAGATATTACATTCTGAGGTCTTTTGTGATCTCAAGCCAAGTTTTTGGCTTTCAATAACTGGAAAAATTTAAATTTGGCATAATAATTCATTAATTTTATAAAACAATTTTAACTATTCAAAACATATTCAAAATGCTGACGCGTTATTTCATCAGACAATACATGCCAGCAATGGAAAATTTTTTTGCTCAGCCGTAAGTCGCGTCTTATGTACCTGCATGGTCACGGTATTTCAAGAATACCTTTGAAAATGCGCGTCCCATCTCGGCCGTTCTGGTTATTTTCAGACTTTTCTTGATAATGCAAGATTGAGCGGGAACGTTCTTGAGTATTCTAGACGGATCATGATCCTTCTTGACTATACAGATTGTTCTGGAGTGTTAAATATCGACAAAATAACCTACCTGAAAAATTATGTTGATTTCTGCTAATGTATTCATATTAATCCAATCGGCTGAACGCAAATCACACAACTCAAATACAGAGTGTTTTGAAGAATTGGGAAGGGTCTTCCAGTTGAATAATCGGTAAATGGTGACTCATTCTTCTTCTTCTTCTGGTGTCATGTCAGGTCCCCCCAACGTTGACTATTACCCGAGAGAAAGCGTCCCTGTCCTGGGCAGCACGAAACAGCTCTCCAACACTTCTAATGCCCGTCCAGTCGCGTATATTGCGGAGCCAGGAAATTTGTCTCCTTCCAACACCTCTACGACCCTCTATCTTGCCCATAAGAATCAGGTGGAGCAATTCATATTTTTCTCCTCTGAGCACATGACCCAAATACGATACCTTTCGGATTTTTATATTTGTCAGCAACTCTCTATTCACTCTAGCTCTTTGAAGAACTCTTGTGTTGCTGACCATATCCGTCCTTCATTGAATGACGTAATTCTGAAAATCTTTCTGATCCCCTAATTTATCATGACGTAACTTCAGGTTTGAATGTAATTCAATTTGTCAATAAACTTTAAATAAAACTGCCTAGACAGTTGGTCTCAAGACATTTTCTAGCACTAAAAAAGTTCTTAAAGTATAATGCCATATATATTTCGCCTTTTCTTCAATTCAAATGAATTATTCTTCTTTTTATATTTAGGTTATCCGCCCTCAGAAGAAGTATTCTGTGACCGATTTTTGTCATTTACCAAGTTAAAATTGAGGTTTGGTGAGTTAATATAAATAAGATGACAAGTATTGGTCGGGAGTTGGAAGTTTAGCCTTGATCAGCTCACTGCAAAGGGTATCGAAGCTCCGAGATGGGCAAGCAAAAAAATATATGATCCAGGTATCTTCCTCCGAACCACACTCACACATCGGACTGTCGACTATGTTCTGTCTGAACAAACGGTCAGCCAATAGATAGCAATCAATTGTCATTGTGGAAATTACCCAGAGAGTCCTTTTGGAAACCTTTTTATTATTAAACTAGGGTTTGTTAGGAATATTTGTCTGTATATTTTTTAATCGTTTTCCCTTGTGCTCACTTGCATCATGCAGATGTCTAAAGCATGATTTTTAACACTAACCTGTCATTTATTTGACAGTAGTAACTCTGTAAAAAAGTGGCACCTGTTACACTTATATTAAATTATTATTAACGTTATAAATAATCGAAAGTGTAGGTGGGTGCTTGCTGCCCATTTCCACAGATTTTCGACTCCAGACAATCCGATCTATTCTTATTGATTTGCGCTTTTCTACACAATCATGTGTTAGCTACTATTATACAACATTGTACACTTCGTCAATGTTGATGTGATGAAAATTAGCAATTTAAAATAATTTTCTTAAGTTATTTTAACTTGTTGTGGGCCGTAAATTTTCTGAATTTTTTGTGATTTTTCTTTTTACGAAAAAACCATGAAAACATGCGTATATTAAAAAAAAAACACACACATTCATATTATTTTATCGTAAGTGTCGAAACGCAATGATTTTTTTATCATTTAAGTAAAAAAATAATCTTTTTTTGAATTTCCATAATGTTGCCAACGCAACATTTTCTGAAAAATAATAATATTTTTTTTATTTGTTTTTAGAGACAACACTACTATTAATAATAATAATCTTCTTCTGTGTGATATATTTTGTTGCACGGCACGGCACACGACGGGACATCGCACTCATAACACATAAATATGATACACTTTCACACACACACATATTTCAAATAAACGCAACAAAATTGCGTGTATTTTTGTTAATAAATCACTATTAGTATTCAATTGAATCATAAACCAACAAAAACTGACAAATATCGCAAAACATATCGTATATATTTGTATATACGTGTACAAATAAATCGAAAATCGAAAAAAATAAATCGTATTTCCCGCGCACATTGCGCGTGACCTTGACGATGGAATATTTGAATTTCGATTGCACAACACGCGATCGGGGCGACATCTACAACTTCTCTATACGATTTTGACGGCAGAAAAACTTCCGTTTTGATTGTTGATTTAAAATATAATCGGTGATGTTTTTGAGTTGAAAATGGAACGACAGGTCACAACAGGATTTCTCTATTGGGAAAAAATTACGTTTTTCAAATTCGATACGCGGCCGTCGATAAATAAATTATTTTGTGCCTGTCGGATATGTGCGTCCGCGGCCCAGGGGGGGTTAAAAGTTGGTAGTAATCAGGTTGTTTCACACACTTCTTTTAATTTTTTCGAAACATTTCCACTGCACTGATATACATGTTTACGATTGATATTTTGACATTTTTTTTTATATAAACCATTGATGTATTCATATCAATTTTATTGTGGAAAACGCGCCAATATCCATCGTATTTGTTTCCGACGACGGGGTGGTTGTTTTTTTCGTAAGAAAGACGGGAGCCAAGGGTCAATACATTTAAAAATTCTTTCTTGTCATAAAAACAACCTCATGGTCGTAGCTGCACATGTTAGAAAGCCATAAATTTCTAAGGAGACGGGGTACATGATTTTTACCAAATTTTCTCCGAATCCGTGCTAAGGAAGCTATTAGTTTCTAAAACCGACATTTAACATTGTTCGCCAGGCCGTCCATTTATTGTAGAAAAAATTCGCCTTGCTTGCGTATATATTATCTCGAACGGCAATAAATCGTGTTGACGTTCGCCGGTGTGCTCTAAAAGCCATATGTGCCTAGACGCGCATTCCATCTATTGTTTGATTAGACTAATAATTAATAACAACATGTATATAAGAGCAGCAGAGGAAAAAGTTAGCTGGATTGCGATATTTTAATATGTAATTATAGGTAGACAATGATTAGGATTAATTTATTAATGTTAAATGTACATAATTATAAAATTATCAATCAATTGTATTTAATCTAGTTGTAGTAATGTATTTTTGCTAGTGATTAATATCATAGTTCGGGTGACCACCGACAATAAGTTTAAAAATAAGGTATGCTAAGTTGTATTTTATTGTATAGATTTAGGTAGTTGTATAGTTAATTACACAGTGTATATGTACTTGTATGTTAGGTATATTAATAATAATTTGATGTTGTGTGTTGATAAATTAATTGTTAATGTAATTAATTTTATGTATAAATTATGTATAAGTTGTAGTAATTTTAAGATGATTATTTCTTGCTAATTAAGTAAAATAATATTAAGAGGCGTTACCAAAAATTAGGCCTAACGAATAAGATTAAGTGTTGGACTGGAGGGTAGTGGCCAAAAACGTTGAAGGGAAGCTGAAATGTATAAAAACCCTGCGTGCCCACTCCCACAGGCAGTGGGGACTTGGAAGTAGTTGGGAGTAGTTCGTTGGAGGCAGTTGGGACTTGGAAGTCTAGAAGTGAGTAGTGAGTGTTAAAAGTCGTGCGAGAAGGTCGGCCGACCATCAGTTAAGTGAACGGCGGAAGGAGTGCCGAAAAGAAGAGCAAAGAGATCTCGGCTAGTCTGAGCGACAGTCGAGAGGACCATGCCGAGAAGCCCCAGCGGAGGAAGAAGACTCCCTGGAGAGCCGGGTGGTCTGACGTGATCTTGGCTGTCAAGGCGACAGTCAAGCAGGCTGAGGAGGACGACTGGAGTCCACCAACAGCGGCGTCAGGTGGATTGATGTAGCCTGACGTGGCCGCTGTTACAGACGAGGAAGAAGAGGACAAGGGCGGAGCCGAAGACCATTGGAGATGGTCAGCTGGTTATCAGGGCGATAACCAGCCCCGCCGCCAGCGCAGAAGGAGACCAGCGTGAGGTGGGCCTCACGCCCTGCGTCACCTTCGGCGTCGCTGGAGCAGACGCGCGAGGGAATCGCGCCGTGATGCGTACAGCGCCGCGACGCCGCGACCAAGACGTCGCCAGTACGTACCAGACGGTAGACAGGTTAGATATAAGGTTAGATAATAAGGCTAGGTTTTAAGATTATGATAATTTTCCAAGATTTAAATACATGCAAAATTCAAACTTGAATGTTTTCATTTAAATTTTCCCACCACCATCCCCTTAGTGATCATCGCTCAGCAATTTATTTGATAGCACGTCAGAGCGGCGATCGTAGCCGGGGATCTGCCCTCTGAAAAGTGGAAAATGACCACGAGTGCGTATCACCATCATCATCATCACTATTGTATCTCTAAAAATCTTGGTAGATGTTAAACTCCTCAAGCGTCTTCCTTCCTTTATCTCGTGTTTTATCTGGCTCTAGATCTTCAAATTACGAGTAGATAAGACATTAACACCCCTTCTTAGTTTTGGCCTTCTTAAACCCTTCACCCTATTGGTGTTGAATTCAACAGGGACTTCGTTGCTTGTTGTTCAGTCATTTTCTCCACATGACTCAGCTACCGAAGTCTTCCCAATTTAAAAAAAATTATGACGCTAAGCTCCTTAAACAAAGTATAATGCTTATTCTTGTAACGCCAAAGTCCATTATATAGAACTGGTCCAAAGATACGCCTCATACATTACGGGCACATAAATAAGTATGTCTATTGTGTCTTAGGATATTATAACTTTTTACAATATATTGATCATTGATGTATCAGTTGGGTAAATTTGAATCAGCATAACAGCAGGAGTTAAAACGTAATGAACGTTCGTAATTTGACACTTTCCGTGTGTCTCACTTTTCAGTGTGGGTTAGAATGTTACGGGTAAAGACCTCTCACTAGCAAGGAGTACGGGACGTACCTTGATGAAGTCGAAGGTCTTGGTGAGCATGACGATGGCCGCCGCCCGCTCCTGCCAGACCATCCTCCAGAACTGGGTGACCGTCTCCTCCGTGGGCCCCTGCGTTACGATGTAGGCCTTGGGCTTTAGGAGGCTCTGAAATACAAACCATTGGTTAAAAATCAAAAAAACATATAAATAAATCGAAACATCATCATCAAAATATATGATTCTCTATGTAACAATTTCCGACACTAGGGCTCGGTTGCGCCAGCAGAAGTAAATTGGGTTCGACTAACATTGACCCAAGTAACTTTTTTTACCCTCAGCTGAGAGTAAAGTCGATTCCGGGTTGCACAAACGTCTTTTTTACCACTGTCCAACCAATAATAAGGCTAATAGGGTGCCAAGCGGAATAAACCTCAAATACCCCATTTGTCTATGGAATTTGATTTATTTCAGCTTTTCACCACTGGCAATACGTACTTTTGCGGTTCAAAACCAGTTCAAACAAACCACTTTATTCCATGAAACAAACCAAACAAACGTCAAACCATCGCTAAAATAACGCGAAATTAAAAGATTCATTTTAATGTTTACAAATTTCAATACGAAAATGACAGCGACAAAATTCAAATGACAAGTACCTATATGGACAAATGTCACATTTTCAAATCAGCTGCGAGAGGACGGCCATTTTTTTTTACCAACGTTTTTACCTTTACCCACCTATCTTGGAGAGTAAAACAAGTTACTCATGTATGTACTTCGGCGAGTTAAATATTTTTACCATAGATGGCGCAACCCGTTTTGGTAAAAAAAGTTACTCGAGTAACTTTTTTTACCTTTACTTTAGATGGCGCAACCGGGCCTAAGGCTATCAGAGTAAAAATATCTGTCTTCTCTAACTCTATCTAACGCAACTCTACGCTAGGTATAGTAAAACAAGTACAAGTTGCAGAACAATAGAAGCAAAGAGCGTTGAAAAAAAAAGACTATGAAAATTGTAACGTATTTGAATGACGTCTGCCCTATGAACGAGAGTGATAGACGGCATGAAAGAAAGAGAGAGCGAATGTTATAAAATGCGAGACGCCATTTTGCGGGCTCTCTTTACTACGCAACCATGGCAACCTTGCACCTTGTTTATATATCGAATTATTTTTGCGGGAACATAATATTGTAAACCAAATCGAGACGAAGCCAACGAGTTCCATTAGAATACCGCAGAATCGAGGTTCTTCTCCAGACAGACGAGAAGAACATTAAAAAATACATAATCCTCTATGTTCGTTACTAAGCCAACAGATGGCGCTGATCTTACAGCCTTTACTTGAGGTTGAAACGATACCAATGAAATTGACTACCTAATGGCGCTGTATAAACTCCAATATAAACGCACTACGATTTCGAGATAATTTTATGTGGCATTTTGTGAAAAATTTAAGCTTATCAAGTAGAACTTCAGAAATTAGAGATCATAGATAGTTTGAATTAACAGAAACGGTGAGTTAATATGTAATGTAAAGAGCGTTAAATAATTTTTAAGCATTTTTTTGTTATTGTTGCAACTAATTAAAGCAAAACTAACTACGCATTCATCTAAATCTTAAAATGAAATGGTTATTTGGAAAAGTTTTTCTGAAATAAGACAGAACTTTCCCGACAACCTTCTTAAAATATATATTAAAACTTCTTTAAATATCTTAAAACCTTCGTCAATTTATCTCGCATTTTTATGTCAGTCGTTTTACTTTTTTTAAATCTGAAAATACTGCAAAGAATCGAAAACCGATAACTCTTATTATTTTCCTTAGTTTAAGTCGAGTTAAAGCTTACGTTAGAGCTTTTTGAATTCCCATCATAGAGTTGAGATATATAGGGTTTAGTAGCAATAAACATTTTTATATCAAAATGTTTATGACCATTTTTCTCCAAGTCATCTATATCGGAGATAATTGAACTCATCAATTTAATTCATTGTACTTATAGCGTTATTGTCGAGTGTCGAAAAATAAATAGTTTTTACCAAAATCTCGAATGGAAACAATTTCAATTTATTATTAATATTTTATTACATAGTTTTTAGAACCTCTCACAAAAAATTTTTTTTTTTAAATATAAATGTAAACATATGTTATAATATTTAATTTAATTTGTGCTGGTTTTACAACCTCTGGTAGATCATGGCCGCTTTAAGAATTTTTGCTTCATTGAAGTCTAAGCCTGGTTTGTCTAAACTATTTTCAATTCGCAATTGCAATATATTGTGCAAGAATCATTAATAAATTAGATTAAAAATTCTTTAAGATGATGCAAGACAAAAAAACTCCATTGGCATCAAAAAAGTACAAGCTAAAAGAATGTATATTAAAGCTATGTACCTAATCTTACATTAATTTATAATTACATGTCATGTATCCTTTGTAAAAATCATGCAACACTGTGTAATGACCTACACTATACTCTTCATTTTAAAATAAAAATTATTGTATTTAAAAAATATTGAAGGCAACCATGCCATAAAACTGCTTTGCAGTTTGGCATATGTATCTATGTAATGTAATAAGTATCAAAAAAAAAATATATAAAAAAAAATCATGAGCTGTGGATCTTTGAAACATCCATTTAACTGTAAAAAATAAGACTAGTCGTCGTATTGTTTGTGAAATAATCTTAAATATTTGAATAAATAATGTAGACGGCTGCTGCGAACAAAATTGTAAATAAGTTTGTGAAAAAATTAAATATTTACTTGTATGTAATGAGAAAAAGTTTTTTCTTTCATGCGTGCTTTAATTTTTTCAGCCCTTTTCAAGGGAATGTGAAATAAATTTATACAAAAAATCAATTGTAATTACTATTTTATGCTTCGCACTAATTAAGGTCCCTCGAAGTTTCCACTCCTCTCTAGTAACACTTTACACATCGTAGTCTATTGCACGGATTCACATCACTTTTCTATTCTCCCGGATCTATGGCTTTCGCCCGCTTGTGAAAACGTCACTGATTTCGACATGCAATGATGTCCTTGTTCATATAGGGAACGACCTTTCTGGAATCTTCTCTTGTGTTCTATCGATTTCCAGGCTATATCAAAACGACGAAAATGTACGAAAACCTGCGATTATGTGCATTTATCCTCTATTTTAGAATCTTGCGATAAATCATTGCAAATAAAAAATATATATATATAAGTTTCAGCAATTCAGTATTCATATTGCAGAATAATTACGGGGTATAAAAGCAAAGGCAGCCATATCCAAAAAAAATTGAATCCAGTCATCAAAAATTACTGATTTTGAAAACCTGATTTTGGATGGGATAGATACATAACATCTAGAATTCACCACATTTTAAATTAGAGATTCTCGGTGACTGCTTTAAAAACATTTTTTTATTATTTTTGGATATTACTGCTTTTGCTTTTATACCCCAAAATTGTTAAATGTTGTTTGTTTTAAAAGGATATTTAATAGGAACAAGTATTACTATTTTTTTACTTACATCTATGTATGAGGCATTCACGTAGTCTGAGTCCGGTTCACCCTCTATAGTATTCAAGACCACCCTGTTGTAATCATCTGCAAAAACAGAAAAACATGTTTAGAAATTATACCTCAAAACCATACTTGTAAAATTCCACAAGGACAAGGTAAATTTTAATCGTACACAACAAACACGGGTTACAAGGCTGGCAAATACAATAAATTTCGAGATACCTAAATGGAAAACGTCTTTTGGGCAAAGACAATTTAATTTCACTGCCCCGCTTGTTTTTAACAAGTTACCTCATGAAACTAAAGAAATAACTCTACACAAACCTTTTAAACATCGTATTACTAAGTTTATAAAAATATCAGGTAGAAGGTATGCTGAAGAAGTGATCCGCCCTTGACCTCTGAATTGGCAAAAACTGATTTAATCAATATCAATAAATAACTTGAACATCACAATAAAGTTAAGTGTGACATATATACTAATTTCAAGATATTGTCACGGGATTGCGACTGTGAGAGATAAATAAAGTCACAAATTTAACTGGAGCAATATTATGTAATTTGGATTAATTTTCACTATTGAGGATCTTCTAGAATATTTACACGTCCATCGAAATCTTTATTCGCCGGTTCTTGTCACATTGATCACTATCGATGATGAAAACTTCTCGAACGCCCGATAGGTACTCTCGTAAATTATTTTCACTAGACGCTTTAAATTGATACATCACTTTTGACTCTAGTAAGCATAACTGATGTCACCACGTATCTCCCGTGCGTATTTTTACTATATACCTACTCTCGACATTCTAGAAAATTTCTGACATATTCCCGTGTATTCCGGACCCTACTAGTATATTCTAATTCACTGTTAAACGTCCATAAAACTGTGAGATCCACGATTACGCGTATTTTTTTCTGTTTCTGCAGTCTCGTAGACAAGTTTACCAACGCAACAACGAAAAAATTGCGACCCTTGGAGGACGCAGCCCGCGCGATTCAAAAACTGACAATTTTCCAAACGATGTGTTTTGTAATTTAGTGTTAAATGACCGCTATTTTGGTTTTATCTCGGTTTTTTTTTGCGAGGCCCTGTCTCGCGAGGGTGTCTAAATTGAAAAATGATTTTCTGACAAATGGCAGCGCTGATTTTGCGGCCTTCCGGGAAGTGTTCCGCTAAATGGGATTATTTCAGCGTTGTTTATGGCAGCCTTAAAGGGGAGTTGGGTCAACGAAACGCGCGCAAATTGACAGGAATTTGTATGAAATCTTGTTACTTTCATTTGAGCGATTGCAATCTAGTTCGCCTTAAACGGTATTTGGGAATTTTGCGTCTGTGAAATTTTTCAGATTTAAAAACATTCGAATTTATTTTTGAAAAATATTATATATATATATTTCTTTTATTGTTTCTTTATATTTGTTAATACAAGTTACAAATAACTGCCACACCAGGTAAAAACCTGTTCTGTGGCAGTTATTCTCATATGGTATTTATGTAATATGAAAAAACGACAATTAAAGAAAGTATAAACGTAAGAATGAAAGTAGATCAATAATAATAAAGTAAATCATAGGAATACCTAAATCTAAAAGAAAAGAAAATATACATACAAAATTAAGATAAGAATTTTAATAGTTACAAAAATAAATATTATATTAGAGTATACTTTAAATTATATTTTTAGTGTATTTGTGTTACTTTTTTTATCGTTATTTATTTGGTCAGGGAGACAAAAATACATGGTAATAAAAAAAAATAGTTGTATATCTCCCACAATTATAGGATGACACAGATAAGACAATGGTAATAAAGATTAATTTAACAGACATCAGTTGAATTCAAAATTGTCAATTATTTCAATACTTTAGATCTAACGCAACTTATTTTTATTACATCCCTTCTAGAAGCACTAAGTAAAGTATAACATTTCACTGGGATACTGTCAGTACGAATTATTTCTATAATTTCTTCGGCTTCACATATTGGGAAATGGGTGTTGATACCATATCAGATTTAAGCAATGTCTTTCAGATAAATTCAATAGACTGTAATTTATGTGATTTATTAGTAAACATTATATATATCTTTTATCTTTAGTATTTGAGTTTTAATTAATGTCAATTTATTAATTAAAATTTTACCATGTAACAAATTTGTTCTTACTAAATAAAATCGAAATTACTTTGTTTTCACCACTTGTTAGATAAAATGTCAACATGTTTCGAGAACAATCTTCTTCGGGATAATTAGTACTCTAGTTATCCTGAAAACGAGAATATTGAAAAAAAAGAAGGGTGAAAACAAAGTAATTTTTAATTAAAATTAATATAAATTAACTTTGTTTAAACCACTTATTTATTGAAAAAAATCAACATGTTTCAAAGCCAACGGCTTCTTCATCAGGAAAACAAAAATAATATTTAAAAATCGAAGTATAGATCAAAATATTAAAAAGTTAATAAGTTAGTTAAAAAAAAAAAAAAAAAAGTAATTTTTATTTCATTTAATCAGAATATGTCACCAAACCTTATTTCAGAAGAAAAGCTCTTCAAAAATTTAAATTGTTCTTTTCTATATCTTAAAATTATACTTATAATTGTACTTCTTCACTCTACGGAAAAAACAATGCATGTCAAGAAATGTTTCTTTAGAGAAAAACAGTTTTTTGTAGATTCAAAGTCCATATTTCTTTTACTAATGCTCTTTTTATATAAATATTGAATCAACTTATTACTATATAAACATATTCTATGTATATACGTACATTAAATGTGTGTACTGTCAAATTGACAACGACGTTTTTTGACTTTCGGTGGGCGGTTATTCCTGTTTCTTGCGTTGGATAAACAGATATAAATTTCAGAATATTTTGAGTTTGTTCAAATCTTTCAGAACAGTGCTGGATTTATGTCATAGAGACATTATTAATCAATTAGTGTATATTATAGATATCTCACAGAGACGAAACTGTATTTCTTATGGGAAAGTAGGTATAGAAGTCATTTGGGTGTACATAGGACTTATGACCTATCTTATGGTTGGCTTAAGTGATCACTTT